>BOPP01000032.1:9043451-9064248 GCA_017312745.1 Gryllus bimaculatus
GCTGCGCGAGACGGCGCGGGGCGGCGCGGGGGCGGCGCGGGGGCGTCTGCCGCCGGCCGAATGAAGCGAAAATCCCGCGGCTTGGCGTGGCTGATGCTCCGCGAGGGGCTCTGCGGCGGCGGCGCGGCCGAGAGGCGCTGGCAGGCGCGAACAGGCGCGGATTGGGGAAGGCTCTTTCGGATGAAATTGAAACCAAACCGAGGCGCTCAACGTTCTCTTCTAAGAATGTAATCGAGTATTATATATTCTCGTTTTGAGTATTAAAGAAAATAATATTTGATATTTTATTCGGTACTTCATCTTTCGAAGAAAATTCAATTTTTTTTTTTTTGTAATTTCCAAACAATATTAGGGTTATTTAAAAGAAAATGAATCTCGATCAATTTGTAAGGGTTCGTTACGCAATCTGAGGGTAAAGTTTAATCCAAATATTTGAAGCCACTTTTGAGAAAGTTTGAAAATGTTGAGAATTCTTGTAAATGCCCCCAAATAAAAATATTCGTAAAGTATTCGCTGGATTTTGAATTCGTTCAGATCTATCGTGGTATTCCAATTTGAGAGAAAACTGAGTGAACGGTTTGAGCACTAGTGGTGACCACAGACAGACAGACAGACAGACAGACAGACAGACATAGAGACAGTCAGACGTTTTGCCGGCTATCGATTTTTCAGTACCAATGACCCACAAAACGCGGATTCTAACTACAGAACGTAATAAAAGAAGTTATTTACTAAATATATGAATAAGATTATCCACTTTTTTTATAACAAGAGCCAGGCAATACGACTTTCCATTTCGAAAAATTGCCGCGTTTTACCACAGATTTAAATGCTTTCTGAATACTGCGTAAGCAGTATTTTGCCACAAAGTAAAAGGAGAGTTACTTATGTAGTTACTACACCATAATCACAATATGATGTGATATATTTCCAAGAACGTGAAGCCTCAGCGCTAAGGCAAGTATTGTTTGTAGAATAGCGAACTTTTCTGAATTTAAAGAGTCGATAGACTGCACAAAAATGGGCCTATTTTATCTCCAAGGGGAAATTATTTAGAATGATTCACATGCAGAAAAATTTATTTTGCTACTATCGAATACAAATGTGCATTTCTACGTTGTGCTATGCGTGCGTAAAATTAGTCTTTTCATAAAACATAGAAGAGAAAAATGTCACATTAACGATCAGGATAAATCCACGATGACGTCACATCATATTGTGAAAAGTATTTACGCACGGTAGGTAAGTTACAAAAGAAATAAGAAAATGAAGAACACATTCACGACAAAACAACTTTCACTTCCTTAATATCAAACCCCTCCAAATAACCATTAACATATAATGAACACCAAGATTAGACGAATGTTAACACGTATTATGATGTAACTCGTAACAAAACAGTCACTTATTGAAACGCATTAAGACAACTCGTGAATAAGAAACTCGAAATAATAGCAAATGTTAAGTATCTCATTGACCTACTTCTTAAAGTAATAATGTCGTTTATGAGGCAGTTACGATACATTTACGAATCAGTTATCGACACTTTCTTTTTTTTCATTAAAGTAGGATTGCGAAACATTTTCAGTGATCTTAACAATTTCCTTTGATATATAACAATTTGCTCAATTGATGGCAATCTATTTTGTAAATACCAATGGAATTTTCGGGCTGTATATTAAATATTTCAGCAGTTTCGAGCAGCTAGTGATAAGTCTATATATCCCTAGTAACCATTCTGAGTTCATTATTTATAATCACGATGTACCCGCTACAGATTACGTAGACGGAAAGATCCACAATGCCTCACTGATAAGTCGGGATTTCACAGCTGCTTGTAACACAATCGTCAATGAATATGGCAATCCATTTCCTTTGCCCCTTTAAGAACAGAGATGAAACAAATCTTGATTAGCAACAAAAGCACGTATATCCGGAAAAAAATGTTTATAATTCGTGGGCGAAATTATCTTTTTGCGCGACCTCTATTAATTTTATTCCCGACCTATCAGTCTCGGCAAAAAATTGAATATCGATATTGTAAAAAACTTACGAACTTAAACTATAAACACTCGTGGTGGTACAGAATGGCACAGACATTCTCGTACAAGTTAGTTTCATAATATGTTTTGCCTGGGCTAGCTTTTCGGTTTTTCCCCACCCTCTTGCCAGGTACTGGCGCCTGAAATCCTTACGTCTGACCGAATCAGCTTCTACTGACCTTACAGTAACATTAATTTGTACACTTCGTTAAAATGAATCAGCAAGGCTGATTAAAAATTGTGTACGGCATTCGTGATAAAAGTGATTGCAAAATAAAATGTCACTTTAACCACTAAATAACATACTACTGTCGATTTTCATTTGTAATGTGGGTATACTTTACAGTGAAAGGCGCCGATGCTTGAGGTAAGGCAGTCAATGACTCCATCCCCTGATTTTGGTTGCTTTAAAAATGATAAAAAATTAATCAACTTTGCATTCAAACTAAATACTTTTATAAACATGTTTCATCACCTGCCATCATAACATCTGTAGCCCTATTTAAGTAGACAATTCCTCAAAAATATTAGAAAACCAAAAAGATAATATCAGTAATGAGAAATGGATCAGTGGGGTAGGCCAGTAATTAAACCCTACATTAGGAAGCCTCATTTTGGGGAAAGTATTGTGGTTCTCAGGGTAATTATCGCAGCCATCGAATCGTTTGAAGTAATTTGTCGATTTATTAAACGCGTACAATTGCGCATAAAGTTCACCGTGGGAAAAATGTACACTCGTTACCAAACACATCTACTCTTTAAGGGATTATTTCTTTTCTTCAATGTATACAGCCATTATACCAGGAAGTAATCGATGCACTGCTACAAACGAGTAAAGCCACTCTTCTTTGTGTAGACAAATTTATTATCTACTATAATTTCGGAAAGTTTTCCATTTGCTTTCATAAAATCTTGAGATTTTTTATTATTTACGATTGACTAGCAAAATACCTTGCGTTGCCAGCTTTTTTTTCGTATTCAATCCTTGTGAAAAAGAAAAGGGCTCTGTGTCTTCCTGTCTGCTTACGTCACTTTCTATTTCTCTCTCCTTCTCTGTCTTTCTACCTCTGTTTGTGTTTCTGTCTCTCTTTGTCTCTCTATCTCTCTACCTCTGTTTGTGTTTCTGTCTCTCTTTGTCTCTCTATCTCTCTTTGTTTCTCTCTCTGCCTCTGTCTCAGTTGTCTCTGTCTGCGTTGGTCTGCCTCCGTCTGTCTCTTGTCTCCGTGAACCCCCGTGTCTGTCTGTGTCTGTCTGTCTGTCTGTCTCTCTCCCTCCCTCTCTCTCTCTCTCACTCACTCTATCTATCTATCTATCTATCTATCTATCTATCTATCTATCTATCTATCTGTCTGTTTCTGTCTCCCATCGTTTCTCTCTCCGCGACTCTGTCTGTCTGCCTGCCTCTGTCTGTCTCTGCTGCCTTTAGATACTGTCAATCCAATGCGTTTTTGAGAATTCTAATTCATCGAGAAAGGATAACTTTTTTACTTTCTCGCTTTACGTTTTTCATCACTTTTTTTACTACCTACCACTTACGTAGTAAAGCGAAAGTAATTCAATAGTGCAGCGATAAACTGCGATTTGTATCAGAAAAAACTTCTATTGTCGGACCCAAGTAACGAAAATGTTAGTAAATATTGTTGCTATACGTTGCAAGTTACTTCCTCGAAAACGTATGGACTGAATCTACGTTTTGTGGGTCCTTGACTCCGAAAATCGATTGACGACAAAACATCAGAATGTCAGTCCGTCTGTTGGCAACTCTAGCGCCTTAATCGTTGAGACAATTTTTTCCGAAACTGATGTTTCCTGAGCAAGCTGAACGAACTCGAGGCAAAGCGAGTTTGAAATTATATTTTTATTTTTGGGGCTACTTTGCTTGAAGTCCCAAAAACATTTTAATATAGTTTCAGAAAGGCTCGAAATATTTTTATCTTTATAATTGGATAGCCTAAAAAAGCTTAAAAGTGGCACATGTTTAATTTTCATTGATATATCTGAATTTTCGAAAATTGCAAAAGTTCAAAATTTTATTGGTATTTTACTACAAATACAATATTGAAGATTTTGTACCTTAATGATCTGTGTCTGTTGTTCTAGGACATATCTTAAAATAAGGAAGTGAACAAATTTCCAGAAATTTGTATAGTTTGCACAATAAAATATAGTTGGCGCATAAAAGTTTGGCAATTTTTAAACAATTATTTTCTCAAAAACTGCTACAATTGTTTTCTTTAAAGTTTATGTAGTAAATGGTGTTTCAAGCATGACGCATTTCTAATTTTTCTCCAACTCTCCAAATTTTCAATAATTGCAAAAGTTAGAAATGATTGCAAGAATGTACGAGTATGTTCTGTTGTATCACCGCAAGTTCACATGTGCTTCCTACAAAACCGTCATTACAACAAGTGTACGGTAATATGATAGGGGAAAGCTAGTAATACAGTTTCTATAATTTCCCTCGCAGACTCGGTCGTCTTTTCTAGAATTCACAACTTCGTTTCGGGCGCAGTCTAATCACGATGTCTAAGTGTTCACTTAACAACGAAGAGACATCTCGGAAATGCGATTATCCGCGAGTCCCCGCTTTGGGGGCCGGCCATCGGCATGAAATATTCGCGACGTTGCGAAATTCGCGTTGGAAGAGGGGCGAAGGGTGGGAGCGCGGGCGGGGACGGGGAGCTGTGAATAATTCTGCGAGCAGGGGCGGAACCCGTGCACACCAAACCTCCGCCGCTGCCCACAACAGGTACAGCACTGCGGGCGAGGGACGGCGGCAAGGAGCGGGCGGAGAGAGCCCAGCCAGCCAGCCGAAGACACCGCTCGAGCCAGGCGGTTAACCGCGATCAATGGGGAAAACACACGTTAAATTAACGCTCGGTCACGGTGGTTTTGAACGTAATACGTTTTTTGTTGTGTGCTTCACATTTTTTGCTTTCTCACTTTAATATATACACGTAGGTATATGTGTACGTAGTAAGGAGAAAGTATTTTAATCGTGCGGCTGAATTTGGCGCTTTTTTGAGCGAAAATCTCGTATTCTCTGTTCCTGGTAACAAAAAGTAGATAATTCCTCTTGATATGTGTAGTAAATTATTTCCTCGAACAGGTTTTGAAGTCAGAATTCACGTTTTTTGGTTCATTGATATCGAAAATCGATTGATGGCCAAACTTCTTTTTCTGTGCGTCAGTTTGGGGTCGAGAAGTTAACATGGTAAAAGTACGATATTGCTGTTAGAGACTTTTTCAATAAAACAAATCTCTTCTAAAAACGTGGATCTTTATGTGACATATATTTTATTAAAATACAAGTTTCCTTCTTATTTTATTTCTCAAGTATTCAAATGGCAAAAATGCATCTTATGTAAAAATGCATCTTACCATGAAAAAGATATGCAGCTTATTTATTTTGGCCAAATCGGCATAGGTGTTTTATAATGTATAGGACGCTCAGTTTCACCAATTACCAGACACGCAAATTGTTTTTTTTCCCTTTCCATTATTGGTTGAATTCACACTGTATGATCAAACAAAATGATCGCCCGTGAATGCAACCCCTCTCTAAAAAAAGAGGGCAATTTCAATAAAGTGGTCGAGCGATAATGCGACTTCTTGGCGTCGAGCAGGCGGGGTCTCGACGCGAGAGCCTCCGAAGAGACGGGCCGAGCGGCGCGGCGCGGCGGCCAGACGTTTCCTCGGCTCGCTTGTCAGCGCAACTGAGGCGCAGTCGCCTCCTCTGACGTGCCCCGCCCCCACCCCTGCACCCGCTTCCGCCTCTTTGCCAATCGGCCTCGCCATCGCCATGCGCCGCCACGCCACCGCTCTCGCTCGCTCTTGCTCTGCTCTCGCTTCGCTCTCGCCCTCGCCCTCGCCCTCACCCTCACCCTCTGCCTCGCCGCTCGCCCTCGCCCTCTGCCCTCGCCTCGCCCTCGGCCTCGCCTCTTCCCTCGCCTCGCCCTCGCCCTCGGCCTCGCTCCTCGCCCTCGCCCCTCGCCCTCGCCCTCGCCCTCTGCCCTCGCCTCGCCTCGCCTCGCCCTCGCCCTCGCCTCGCCCTCGCCTCGCCCTCGCCCGCCTCTGCCCTCGCCCGCCGTCGCTCCGCCCGACGCCTCCGCTCCGCCCCCGCCCCCGCCTTCCGCAACTGTTTCAACACTGCCTTCCGCGACATTGTGCCCCGCATCACCTCATCCGCGAGCACCCCACCATCGCCAACTCCCCCCTGCCACCTCCACCACCAACCGCTCCGTTCAACGGCCCCGCCTTCCCCGCTATCCCACCCCCGGCCCACCGCCTCTCATCGCCATCGCTTCGGCACACCCCCGCCCTAGTTCCGCCCAGTCCGCGCCCCCTTCCCACCCCTCTCCCCAACTCCAATAGTTCCCTTAGACCAAACCCCTCTCTCATTCTTTCTCTCTCTCCCTCTCCGACAGGGTAGCGAAGTCTCGTTCTAAGTGCATCAATATCTAGAAGCCTTTGGGACGCTCGTTTCAAATGATACGCGAATTTATCGCCTCGCCAACCGCGTTCCCAGAGTTGAAAATATTACATTTTTTAGCTAATAGAAAAGAATGCGAAGTGAGCTATTTCCGTGCTCTCATGCAAACCGTCTCGTGTACCATGATATATTGCAAATAATCGTTTTTTATTGTATTAAGCTGGACGTCGAAAATTATTTTATGATTTCGGTACATTATAATAATTAAATATACTCATATTATTAAAAATTGTCCAACTTGTTTCAACTGAAAATGTGTTTAATTTTCACAAAAAAATTGTCATTGAATTTGTTCAATTTTCAACATATCTCTAAATGTATGGTTTATGCTATGGGCAAATAGATAGTAGTTGTATTTTCAAGAAAAAGAGCAAAAACCTATACTTTTCTTTAACATTTTAAGTAAGAGAGTTTTTTTTAAAAATTAATAACATTGAAATGAGGTTGTGCTTTATATAATTTCGTACTACTATTCTGCATTCATTTTTGGAACGGGTCAATCTTTTATTTCTTATTCATTTTTTAAGCACCTAATTGTATATTTATGAAAGACATAAACAGAATAATTGTGGTAATATAAAAATTAGAGGACACTAATCCCATAAATATTTATACTTAATAATACTCTGCGATTGTACATGACTACTATAGATACCAGTAATTACTTAGTTAACTATATACTTTATTCTGACAACGCATGCACTTCTAACACACTTAAATACAATATAGGTTTATTCATGTTAATTCTTAGTTGAAATTATTTATACGAACTGTCGCTTGATTTAGATTATTACTTTTGCAACTAATTATAAAAACTGCATTATCTTTAAATCAAAATTAATCTGTTAAAACAAGAGTAAATGAGTTGAGAAGGACGGTTTTCTTATTTGAAAACGATGTGCTGGCCAGTTATCAAACACCCAGATCTCCTGCAAATACATTTACACCACAATAGCCAGGACTTAAGAACATCAAGCAACTTTCTTCCCTTGGATTTCTCAAATACAAAGATTTGACATTTAAAACAGAGACTGTATGAAATGTCTATGATATCTGAATGGTATACTATTATTAAGTAAAACAATTAGGAATTGTAACACATTTTTTCAGACGTAGCTATGCTCATGGAAAAGTTTCTGCACTAAGTAATTTTTCTCCTCGCTAGATTAAGATTTCTAAAAATTCATTTAAATTATATAAAAAAATTTAAATGAATGCATACTATTTAAAAATGTATTTTCTCTACTCCCATCATTTAATTCTGTCATTTGATGGCTGCAACCCTTTGCATAATGGTACTTATTAGGATACAGATTTCATTTTGATACAAGTTCTTGACCAATCACAGAGAAGTTAACAAACCAAGTGTTGACTATTAATCATTGAGAAATGTAGTAATTTCATTCAATTGCGTGCATTTAACATTAGATTATGATCGTCAGTATTAATTGCTTTTATTATTAGTAATTTTAATATGGAATATTATTTAAAATAAATTGGATTGTAATTTCACTTCGATCCTATTCGAGTGCAGTAAACCAAAGCTGCCTGCGGCAGGGTATAGGGTAGGGAAGTTATCCGCTAGGTAGCCTTGTCTGAATCCTGCATGTCAACTGCCACGATACTATTCAATGTAATTGTTTACCGTAAAAAACTTACCATAACTCGCATAAAAAGTACCGTATGAAACTCGATGTAATGGGTATTAATACACTCATGTGAAGTTTACGATACTCGCCCGTTCCGTATATCTCACTCGTGTATTAACAATCATCATTACATCATCGTTTCATAATGTACTATTGTGAACGGCAACCTTTGATGACTCGTAACATTTTGTTTCTTCGTTGTGTATGAATTGAGCGTCGCCGCATAGCGTATATGAATGTGCGTCGCCGATATGAAATGCGGTAATTCCGCAGGCGTTCCAGGAATAGTGAGAGTTCCTTTCTCAGTGTTACGCGCGGTTCACTTGCGCTGTGGCGCCTCGTCCCCTGCGGCTGGCGCACGCTGGCGAGCGAAGGCTGCGGTGCAACATTGACGCGGCGAGTAACACGCTGCGTGGGCGCCGATGAACATTGCATTTCGCCGCCGGCCCATTAGAATCGCATTAACGGCCGTGGACGCGCGGCGCGGGACGAGGCCAGAGCGCGTGGCGTGGGTGGTGCGGCGCGACGCGGCAGGAGCGGAGCGGCGGCGGCGTGGCGTGGCAAGACCCGGCGCGGCGCGGCGTGCGGTGCGTGGCGGAGGCGAGGCGTGGCGTGGTGCGGGGCGCGAAGGTGTGGCGGGGCGTTGGTGGCGTTGAAGTAGTGTGGATTGGCGGATGTGGCGGGGCGGGCATGCGGGGCGGTGCGTGTCGGGGCCCCTGCGCAGGGGAGAGGGCTAGAATCAACATGATAAGACGGCAGAAAAGTCAAAATTGCAAGGAGAGTTCAATTCGAGGTATCTACATTTATATTAGACTACTGTACACTTCTTCGACGTTGTCAGTAGTATACATTTCATGATTTAACGGTGTTTATAAACATTTATCAGGCGTTGAGGCCTGCTATTTCGTCTGACCACGCAAATTTCTCTACGCTCCACCAACCAGCGGAGAAGGGATGTATTTCTTGGGCGACGAAACATGCGATTTGAATTGAACTCAGAGCTTTATTTACGCTTGAGGATCTTTTACATGCAATAAATCAACAAGCAAGGGACAGCCGGCTTTACTTCTCTTCCGAAGGAAGGCGTACAAAGGATTTTTCTCCGTAAATTTGCTCTAAACACTTCTATCGAGTTTGAATCCGCAGACTTGGGTATAACAGTCCGATACGCTGACTGTTACACCATAACCACCGCAAACCTTAACCTCATATTAACCTTATGTTAACGTACACAGGGCGGGGACTTTGACCTACGTCTGGCACACAGCTTCGCAACGGGCGTTCTTCTTTTCATGAGTTCCTTTGGAGTGAGTTGGATCTCAAAACTGCTTTCGGTAATTGGTTTTATCTGCACAATTCATCCTATGTCAAACTTGCACACTCGAGATGACAAAATTAGTTGGACCGGACGCACCTGCAAGCAAAATAAGTTCCTTAGTGCCCCATCTGTGGGCAAGCACGCTTTCCGTGATAAATTGTTTACATGTAATAATCTAATATTTAACTGTTCAAATTTATATTTGAATTTGTAAACCTGATACCTTTTATTTGATTGTTTTGTAAACGCACCAAACTACTTAATCTCGGAATTGATCTTAACTTTTTTTCCGGATGTAGAGATTCTGTAATCGAAACATTTGAAGCTATTTTCGGGAAAGTTTGGTAATGTTGTTAAGGATTTATGTTAAGTACCCCCACAATTAAAATATATGTGATTTATATTCAATGCATACTGAATTCAATGTGATTCTTCGAGATCCATAAATGTCGAATTGTGGCCACTGATGATCTACTCACCATTATGCAGTAAGTTGGATTTATAAAATTGAGTTGTAACGGAAGATACAGATTCTGTTGAAACCGCCCTCAGCGAGACATATGACCAACCTTATTACTTACGTGTTTAAGAGTATTAGAAAGGTGAATATTGTAAGTAACTCTAAAACATTGAAATTAAATTGAAATTTCCAATACAGAATAAAATTCTGCGATGGCGATAATACTTCATAATGTAATACTTACGGAGGAACGAATTTTTTTTAAGTCGCAAAGGGCGCTAATAAGAAATGGTAGCAAGTCTTGAGGCCGGTAATAGAGCAGTCAAGCATCGCTGCGTGCGTTTACGCACGTCATTTAAGCGTCATTACTTGCGTCGTAGCGGGATCCCAACGTGTTCAACGCATTATGGGTACCTATTGGATGTCTGAAGCTTATAGTTCATCTATCAAACATGTTATGATGTATCGTATGAATTCCAGATATCAAAACATGTTTGATGGATGGGCTATTCGCTATTGGGGAACCTTAAAGAAATCGAATATCAAAAACCTCCACTAGAGTTCAAACATACATAAATATTCTGTCTTGGAAATTTTAATAACTTTGCGTGGTAAACAATTTCATTGAGTGTATTCAAAAGAATCGATGATGAATGTGTAAGCTTCATAACGTGACAGACTTCTTGTGCAACACGAAGGCGTAGACGACGATGCATGGCCCCGAGTCATTAATCTGCAGTTGGCCAGTAAAATAAATCTCTCGGTTGTTCGTAACTCTGTGCACATTGTGTGCACAACTCGCCGAAAGCAGCCCAGCGCCGCTGAATGACGTGGCGAAACCCCCTGGCGCCGGCGACGCGAAGCACAAACACCGGCGCGTTTAATGACCTCGTAAAACAGCGGCGCCCGCACACGCGCAGATTTGAATACGGAAATGAAGAGAGCCGCGTCTTTTGTGCTCGGCGGCCGCGCCGCCCAGCGGTCACTCTGCAGCCCGCCCGGTGCTGCACCCACCCCCACCCGTCGGCGCCACCACCTCCGCCTCCTCCAACGCCACCGCCTCAGCCCCGGCCTCCACCTCCACCGCCTCTTCCAACATCACCACTTTCTCGAACTCCACCACCCCGCCTCCGCCTCTGCCTCCGCCAACACCACCGCCTCCGCCTCCCCCTCTGCCTCTGACTCCGCCTCCTGCAACGCCACCGCCAACGCTACCGCCACCGCCTCCCCCACGGCCTCCTTCTCCTCAAACGCCACTGCCTCCCCCTCCGCCTCCTCCACCGCCTCATCCTCCTCCAACGCTACCGCCACCGCCTCCCCCACGGTCTTCGCCTCCTCCAACGCCACCGCCACCTCCACGTCCACCGCCATATTCATCTCCACATCTACCTCCACCTGCACCTCCCCTTCCACCTCCCCCTCCGTGGACAGGCCGTCGCCTTTTTCGGATCGAAAACAAACTTCACTCTGCCATCTCATTTCATCGCAGCATTTTTGATCAGGAAGTTCTACGGCGGTACGGTATTTTCGTCATTATTATACTCTGTCTAAATACCTAGATCGAATTCCGTCACTGGCTGGAGGAGTATTTGAGGGGCCGGCTGCTCTAATCGGAAGTGTTTGCAATCAATTGTAGGCGAATGGCGGAGCAAATGGGCCGAGTTCGACGCGAGATGATGATCCCTCCTCTTCCCTTTCACACTCTGACCCCTCACTCCTCTTTCAAACTGACGATACCCAGACGATGCTGATGTGAGAGCTTACATTTAGTTCCGGCTCGGGTGTTGCCGCGTTATTGGAGATACCCGGAGAGGGGAAACTCCGCAAGTCGACGCGAAGATCGACGTCAGAACACACGTTCCAGGTGAAAAGGCATTGCCTTTTTTGGGAAGTAGTCCGCACTACACGTATGAGATGTAATAGATTACTGAGTATTCCAACTACTTTTCCAACTCCCAGATTGATCTTAGATTAATCTGTTTCTGAAGTTGTACCTATTTCTGAAATTTCTACCAATCGTCTTTTCTGATGCTCAGGCGCCCGTGTGTATCTCCCTGCAGCCGCTTCTGATCGCCCAGCCACGCCACGCTACGCCCCTCCACACCACGCTCCGCCTCGTCACTTTTCCCCTCGCCCCGCTCCTCCGTCCCCGCCCCGCTCCAAACCCGTTCATATCGCGCCGCATACATACGGATACTTCATACATACTGATCCTTCCAACCCGCCACGCCACGCCACGCCACGCCTCGCCACGCCAACGCCCATGCCAGCAACGCCACGCACGCAACCCCGTCCCGCCGTCACATAGCGCACCGTCCTACCCCACAAGTTCGCTCGCCTCGCCTCACCTAACGACCCCAACACCGCCTCCCCGTCTCTCGGCCCCGCACCACTCAAACCTTTAACCGCGCAAGGTGCACCGCCGTCCACGCCGACCTTCCAACTCGCCCGCCCCGCACCACGCTCCGCTCTTCACCCCAGTTCCCCGTCTCACCGACACTGGGGCAGCGGCTCAAACCGCCTGCCCTCCACCTCGTCACGCATCGCCCTCCGCTCACCTGCCTGTCCTCCCACGCCGACCAGCCCGCTGCGTGCGCAAACAAGTGCGGCCGCTGCTGGCGAGCGCTGCGTGGCGCGGCGATGAATTTATCGGCGGGCAGCGGCAGGCCCGGCTGGCGCCGCAATTGGATGTTATGGCAGAAAAATACGCATATCGTTTCACGCGGGAGATATATCTTTGTATGGTACCTAGGTCGTCGTGCGCGCAACCGCGCCATTCGTTCTCATACAATTAGAAAGGTCACGTGAACATATTTATTGTTTCCAGTTCTGAATACACGTGCCGTCGTCAACTCGCCGCTGATAGAATTAAACGATGGATGAGAGCTGCAAATGAATGGAAGACCGCTACGGCACAAAATCCTCCGACTTCAGCGTTTAAAGGACAGATTAGTAGATTATAGGCATACACATATACTATTTATCTTATTGTCCCACACACCATCTAACTTTTCTCGTAACGTCGTTGAACTTGAATGGTTAACGCAAAAATTTCGTTGACATATGACTTCCTATTTGATTCAATTATTCTCATTGAATTGGAGAAATCTACGATATTTCACCTTCCATTTCCTTCTGTAATGTTATAAACGTACAAAAAGAACCGACGGGTGTTGCTAATTAATTTTGCGTTTTTCAATCTTGTTAGATAATTAGATATCTTAGAATATTATTGTTTTGTGTTTCTGGTAAACCAATATGATCATTATTCACGTAAACTTAGTAATGTAATGTTGTATGATTGTGCTGAAAATAGTGCTGATAATGTTAATGCGCTGTAAATAGATCCGGTGCCGACCTTGACGTCTTCCTGTAGGGAGTTTTCCCTACGAATCTCTCCATCAGTAGAGCATCCCCTCAGTCGGGATAGGCTCTAATCCCCCACTCGATAATGAACCGACAAGAATATAGAGTATCCCATGCAAGTGTTTGTGTAGAGGGATAGAAGAAGCCAAGGTAAGGAAGAGAAATATCGTTCGCCCTCCATGTCCCATTTATTAAGAGAGTGCTGAGATTCGCGTGGAAAGCCACGAAAGACTTCCGATCTGAGCAGCAGACCGCTAGTATTCTCCCAACAACAGCTGAATTGGACCTACGTAACTAGTGTCCAAATCTGCCACCGTCGAGACAAGAAGCCTTGTACATTCTGGTCAGCAACGCTGGAGCAGTAACGTGCGTTGTCACAGACTCGCCTAAATATTGACATGGACGATTTTTCGTTTTCTTCAAACCGGGAGAGATGGCTCAGGGGATCAATTGATGTCTCTGCAGTCGCTCTGACCGGGAGGTCCTAGAGTTCCATACCTGACAGTGGCGGCAGGGTTTTCGACAATAACTTGTCAACTAGGTCGAATTCAGACGCTGTCTAGAGAATCCCGGGAGACGGCTGCTCTGATCGGTAGATATCCGTGGTGTCACCCATTAACACCAGGTGAATGCTGGTGCAGTACCCTAACAAACGAACCACGAACCGCGTGCGATCTTTTCTTCCTTATAGGATTATTATTTCCGGTTTTTACCTATGGCAGTTTTCAAATTAGTCGGGCAGTACACCTGATGATGGAAATAACTAATTTCCGAAACTGCTCTTGCTGTTATTATGTATCACATACAACATTAATATAAATCAGTCATATAATTTTCTCTCTTTAAATTAAGGGTCAAATACAGCCCGACTAATTTCCATGCTTTTGCTTGTCTTATCATCACCCCATACGTGTACCTAATTTCACTAACTACAATACCACACATGCCGGGAGACAGGTCGGAATCTTAGAGTTTGTCCGGACTGGGGCGGTGCACCGCTGGTGGAAGACACCCGGTGAGGGAAAAAAAAACGTAAGCCGACGGTAGGTTGTCGCCGGATCTCACCACTCAGCTGCGGAAGATCACCGCCTTATCTCAGCAGTAAAAAAATATGTACTACACTTACGGGACTAATGACCTTAGTACTTGACGCGCCAGGACCCATCAATCAAACAAAAATTAATTACGCGGATGAGTTTTCGTTTCCTATAATGTCCGTGTTGGAGGAAACAGTCGCGAAATTAGTGTCGCTGCTCTTGAGGGCGGGTGGGGGTAGGGGGGGCGGGCTGTGAATGCGATTCGCGGGCGCGCTATCGCGGGCGCCAGCGCCGGGCGCGGCTGAGGAGCCGCTGAAAAGGCTTTGATGAGCCGCGGTGGCCGGGGCCGCAGCGCCAACGCCATCAGCCGCGCCATAATTGGATCGCGCGGCGCGGCGCGGCGTTTGTTTCGGCGCCGCGGACGCCGCAGTTCGCAACTTCCCCGAAGACGCGCCACTATCGCCAGACGGGCTCAAGTTTCAGACTCGTTCCCTTAGAAGGGTGTTAATAAGGTGATAGAACGTATTAAAGGAAGTCATTTTGCCAACTTCCAGTTGGTGGGATTTCTAACTTGAGTTTTTTTGTTGTTTCTATTCGCTGTAAACTTTCGCTGATGTATATTTCGATGACAAAAGAGGATGACATTTAGAGTTAAAAAAGACAATTATTTTCTTGTCTTTCGTTGTAAGAAAAACGAGCTGATGTCTTTCCAGTGCATCTGACTGGGAGATTTTAAGATTGAATGTGATTCGACGGTGGCAGGATTTTAGACACTAGGTCGAATCCAGCTGCTATCTGGACGAAAATTCTGGTGGCCGGCTGCCCTGATCGGTAGGCATCCGTAATTTCTCCGATCAACCCCAGGCCGATGCAGTACTACTGACGACTCACGAACCGTGTGCGATCTTGCTTTCTCCTTCTTGTCCTATCCTTACTCCACTCTACACACTTAGCCTTTCGTGTACCACAATACCACGTGTGCCGGGAGACCAGTCCGGAGCTCAGAGTTTGTCCTGTCTGGGGGCGGTGTCTCTCTGGTGTAAGATAATTAGTTGGGGAAAACTTCGCGAGCCGATGTGTAGGTTGGCGCCAGATCTATTCATCGAGCGTGACAAGAACTTTGCCGACGTCCGTGATAAAGGCATGAACTACACTTACGAGGTATATAGTTTGAAGCAAAACGTTGAAGCCGTTTCGAAGCTCATATTTCGCTCACCAATACGTGACGACTACTCATATTACCAAAAAATGAGATCTTCTGTTTTTTACGTGACTATAGCTGTATTCGAGGGGGGAAATACAGAAAATATGTGATGTCTTTTTGAAAGGAAAGTAATAATTTTCCTTTACCTCAAGTGAAAATTATTGGACAACTATTAGTTTTTTCAAGAAATTGTGTATATGCTTGTTTAAAGGGCTGTTTTTTATAGCTGCTTGTTTTGCTTTTAATGGTCCGTGAAATTATATCTGAAGATAGACAAAAGTTAATAAAATCAAACATTTGGCTCTCTGTTAATTTTAAAACTAATATATGTCAATGAAACTGTGGCCAATATATGTCTTTTAATTTTAAAAACAATTTTTTTTACAACTTTGAACTACGAGCAATTTTTAAAAAAATGAACGCGAAATATCTTATCGTTGATGGTGAAACTGTCACGAGACATACATTTGGTACATACGTTTTACGATAAAATTACAATCTTATATTATTGCAGATGAAGCGCATAATTACAAAGCAGATATAGTATAAAAAGAGTAAGTTTGTAAACCGCTTGCTCCGATTTCTCTTGGAAAAATTTAAAAGCTATGCATTGCAGAAATTTTGCAGTCAGAACACAAACAACCCATTTCACATTTATAAAGAGATTCCAAGTAACCCACTTGAAGTAGTTACTACGTACATATAAAACTACGAGAGAAATGTATGCACCATGCTTTATAATTTTTTTTTTCATTATTCCAAACCGCAATCATTATATTCACTACACTGAATCTTTGTTAAGTTATTTATACCTTTGACGTCAATGGATGCAATGTGATTGTATTTTCTTTGACATTCAAAATGAACATCGTTTCTTTTTGAAAGCGCTTAGCCACCCTTTGACGCTTGACGAGCTTACATAGAGATATTGCTAAATATACTATTGAAAGTATTAGATGTTGTGATATGTAGGTACCAAGTTGCCTTGTTGGAATTGAAAGAAGCGTTCTCAGAATCAATCATGAGTTTAGTTTTTAGATCTATTCCTGCATTTTTCTTTTTTTACCGATTCATTGTTTGCCGCGTAAGTTTCTACGCGAAACCTTTATTCTTTTTTCTTTAGGCCCTGCTCTTTATACTTGATTGGGCGCAGGGCCTTCCTGCAATGCGGCATCGCCGAAGACGCCGGCCGCCGCGAAGCAGACGTCACAAGTCGGAAACGAAGGCCCAACCGCCTCCAATCGGCCCCTGCGCGGCGCGTTCCTCGGATTCCGCGGTTGGGACCGTTCTCCCCGTCTCAAAGCGGCCGCAACGCGTCGCCACCCACGCAATATGCAACCGGGCCGCCCCCCACCGCCCCCGCGCTCGCGCCCGCACTGGCTCACGCCCCCGCGCCCAGACTCGCACTGCACCCGCCCCCGCCACTCCCTCGCCACCCCTCACCCGACCCGACTCGTGCGACGCCCACCCTCGCCCTCGCCCCGTCCTCGCCCCAGCTCCCTTCCCGTCCTCGTGCCTCGTCCTCGTCCCCGTCCTCGTCCCGTCCTAAAGTCCCGTCCTCGCCCCGTCCTCGCGCCCCGGCGTGTACACACACAACGCTCGCCCCCGCCTCGGACCCCGCCCATCTCACACATCTCTGCCCCTCCGCTGAGCGCCTCACCTCGGCGCTCCCCACGTCTACAAACGCCCCGACCTCGCCCCCGACCTCCGCCTGTCCTACAACACACCGTTTCCTACCCTCGTTCGCTCCCCACATGCGCGTGCGCCCGGCTCTCACGGCCACCTGTCCTCGCCCCGTCCCTCGCCCCGCCCTCGCCCCGTCCTCGGCCCCGTCCTCGCCTCCGTCCTGCGCCGTCCTCGCTCCGGCCTCCGCCACCGACCTGCCCCGTCCTCGCCCCGTCCTCGCCCCGTCCTCCCCCGTCCCCGCCCCGTCCTCGCCCCGTCCTCGCCCGTTCCGCGCCCCGTCCTCGCCCCGCCTTCCGGCCCCGCCTCGCCCCGTCCTCGCCCGTCTTGCTCCGTCCTCGCCCCGTCGCTCGCCCCCGTCTCGCCCCGTTCCTCGCCCGCCTTCGCCCCGCCTCGCCCGCCCTTCGCCCCGTCCTCGGCCCGCGCCTCGCTCCGTCCTCGCTCCGTCCTCGCCCCGACCTCGCCCGTCCCTCGCTATCCCTCCTCGTCCCCGTTTTCGCCCCGTATCCTCCGCCTCGGCTTCGCCCCGTCCTCGCCCCGTCCTCGCCTTGGCTCTGTCCTGCACCCGCCCCGCGCCCTAGTCCCCGCTCCCGACTTCGCCCAGCTTTCACCCTGCCCTGCACTCGCTCCGCCCACGCCCTCGCCCTTTCCTTCACCCTCTCCACCCACGCACCGCCCCACCCCGCCAATGCCCTCGCCACTGCCCCCGGCCTCGCCCTACCCTGCACCTCGCCTTACCCTCCGAATAGACGGAAAGCTTTGGAGAGTTCAGCATGGAACGGCCCGAGCTATTGCGGGCATTTTGAAATTTCTTTTTTTTGTTTTCGGAATAAATTAATCATATTTAGAGCAAAATGTTTTGTGATTGAGGAAGTTTCTGCACGGTTGTGGGCGACGATATTAAATTCAAGACCTTTTCTCGATCATTTTTCTCTCGATTGTTCTCGCGAAATATTCAGACATTTCGCTTCTAATAAATATTTTTTTCTGATTTACAGAACAATTTTATTTTGTTTGTGTATTCTGCACATAACACCCGGTTTACCTTATATTTGTATTTTGCATAGTAGAAGAGAATACAAAGTTAAATTTGCGTGAAAAACGTTTAAATTTCCCAGTGTCGTCTAAAAATATAGAAAACGTAGTGATTACTACAGATAAAACATTTTATAGAACAGTATTCGCAACTAGATGGGATTTTCATTTTTATTGGAATGTAAATTCATATAAAAATAAATATTCCGCTAGGAGATTAAAATATGAAACAGAAAATCCATAACACTAATAAATTGGTGTTGTAGGGATATTAAAGTTTTCTGACGTGAAAAGGACACAGATGTAATGCAAAAATGCTTATCAGCCCGTTTAGTTAAAATAACTTGAATATTTTTGCCTTCGGCACAGTATTTTCCATTATATTTTGAAACTATGGACTGAAGAAAGAAAAACATGCTGGTGTTCGGTTCTTAATTTAAACTAAAATCCAACTTCAGTAGATAATAAAGAATTTAACACTGTGTGTGTGAAAAAAAAACCCTGTTAAAAATAGCTTTTCAATGTAGATATGTTAGCCGTTAGCAGTCGTCCGTCATCGCACCTGGCCATTTCTTAACCCCAGCCGAAAATCAGCCCGTCAGCGGCGCCCCGACCGGCGACCTCAATCACTTTGGCTTCGTACAAATGGAGGCGACGTGAGCCTCCTGGCGAAGTGGGCAGTGGAGGGGGTGGGGGCCTCTGCCGATCGACGCCACGCGCCGTGCACTGCGGCCGCTTCGGGGAGGGGGCGCCGATTTCAACTTTTTCTAACACTGTACCGTTGCGTCGGCTTAGCGCAGCGTAGACGTTCCACTCTCAAATACCGTCGTTTATTAAAATTTTTGATTGATTGATTGGTGATTCCAAGCGCATCATCTGCTAAGATCAGTATTTCCGTAAGTGTAGCATGTTTTCCAACGAGAGGGTACGATGATCTTCCTCTGTTTTCTGTCTGGGGTTCTGGAGCTGACTTACTGTCGGCTAGCGGGGTTTCCCTTGCAAAGGTATCTCCCACCAATGTGTAACCACCCCATCCAGGAAAAGCTGTAATCTTCCGACCGGTCTTGTGATATGTATAGTACTGTAGTGCATACAAGTCTGTGTGTGTGTGTAAGAGGTGAGAATAGGGCGAGGAAGAGGAAGATCGCGCGCGGTCCGTGGCCCTTTTATTAGGGTACTGCTCCGGCACTCGCCTAGTGTTCATCGGAGACACCACGGAAAACCATTGATCGGAGCAACCGTTCGCTATAATTCTCCTCCACACTGCGATTGAATTCGTCCTAGCTATTGTCAAAAATCCTTCGATCGTCAGGACTCGAACCATAGGATTCGTTAAAGGTGGCGGATGAGTATTTCTATAATATATTTCTTAATTATTTGCATTGTTCTTTGCAACCAATTGTTGCAAGATGGTGTTCCGATAAATATTGAACGTTATTGAACAATATCACAAGTAACAGAGTTGGTTAGTTATATACCTCTGATATCGCATCTTCAATTGCGTCCGCTATTTCCTGTTTGTCGGTCTAATGACCTTCACAGCAGAAACGAAATCCAAAAAGCGTCAGACGAATTCTTTTTGAGGAAATTGAAAACTTTAGATTCTTCCCCTCGAGAAACATCTTTATTTCTGCAACTCGTTTTCGATGCACGAGTATTGCGAAGACATTTGAGATGTAAAATATCTTTGGGGGCAAATGGGTTAAACGAAAGACACTTGTGAAGGAAAGCAATTACAATTGCAATAGCAATTCAAACTAAATGAACTGTAGCCATACTTCATCAAAAATATTGCAATAACTAGAAATGTAACAATTTCCCGTATACATTTAGAACATAAGAAGCTGAGCCTCTTACATACTGAGGCAGATATTAATGCAAGTATGCTATTTTATTAGTATTAACACAAGTTCATGTACGAGTATTTTCTGTTTCTATTGCGAATGTCACTTCCAGTTGCTTCAAATCTTTCCTAACTCATTTTTCATTTTTAGTCTAAAATTGCATTGAATTAATTGAACCTAAAAGTTAAAGATGTAACGAACTACTACACCAAATTGACATATGGAAGAAATCATTGATGTCGACCAATTTAAGTACCCAATCACAAAAATTTTAGCATTTTATGTGAAGCTAGTTGTTAAACTATACATTTAAACTATTACACTGAGAAACACAAGCGCTTCCTTAATGAGCACTATCCATGTACAAACATGAAGCAGTTAAACCCAGTATCAAAGTCATTGATTTTACTGCACCGGCTCTGAAAATCTCTCGTTCCCAATGACCCAGTTAACTGCAGAACAACGTGTCCAATAATCTGCTCCTGCAAAACAAATAAATCAAATAAATCACAAGCGCGCTTATTAATGCTTCGGAAGCTCGCGACGCTTCTGCAGGGCAGACACGCACCACGCGATTTGAAGGGCGAGGCCACCCAAGAATCTCCCTCGCCCTCGCCCTCGCCCTCGCCCTCGCCCTCGCCCTCGCCCTCGCCCTCGCCCTCGCCCT
>BOPP01000032.1:9066385-9080048 GCA_017312745.1 Gryllus bimaculatus
CTCCCAAAGCCTTGTGTCTCCCGTTTCCGCGTTCTTCCCTTTACGGAAAAACTCTTCTTCCTGTGGCTAGGCTAATTCTCTTCCAAGTGTCCCCAAATAGATGCCATGAGGCACGCTGGCTAATACGTTACAATATCTCTTTCTGTGATACGTGTACGTACATGACAATCGCCATTGCAAGGTGAGTTGTCTGTCGATTAGGGGCAAATGAAACGTGGAAATTCGTAATATCAAATTCTTCCTCGGCAAAAAGGAAGCTGGCTCCTTTTGTAGCATGTCTTGCTTAAAAGCGTCAATGCGGCGGCGATGGTGTAAATGCGGCGGCGATGGTGTAACGGTTAGCGTACCGGACAGTTGTACCCAAGTTGGTGGGTTCAAACCCGTGGATTTTTAAGGGCGAAAAAATCCTTCGTACGCCTTCCTTCGGAGGGGAAGTAAAGCCGGCTGTCCCATGTTCGTAGATTTACTTGCATGTAAAAGATCCTCAAGCCCAAATGACGCCTCTGAGCTAAATTCAAATCGCCTGTTTCTCGCCCAAGAAATACCTCCTTTCTCTCCTAGTTGGTGAAAGGAGCGTAGGGAAATTTGTGTGGTCAGACGGAAGAGCGGGCCTGATGGCCCGAGTCTCGCCACGTAAAATAAGGCAAATTCAATTCAATTCAATTCAACGATGGCTGCTTTTTCGACACTTCGACACTAACTTGTCTGCTAGGTGGAATTCGGTCGGGGTCTGAAGAAGAATTCTAGAGGTCGGCTGCTCTCATCGGTAGATTTCCGTGGTTTCTACGATCCACACCAGGCGAATGCCGGAGCAGAACCCTAACAAACGGACCACGCGCGACCTTTCCTTTCCATTCCTTGTCTTATCCAACACCTTACGCCCACACTTGTCTCCAGCTCAGAACTTGTCTCGGCTGGAACGGTGCTCTGCTAATGGTAGATACCCGGATATGCCTAAAGTCTAAACATGATAAGGCCTAAAAATGATTTTGAAGACATTTTAAAGTACGATTAATCATTTATTAGGTTAGTTTAGAATCTAAAAGTTTGGGTACAGTTGCGCGTGGGGAGTATCATTGTAAAATACATTTTTTATCACATCAGTTGCCATGGTCCCAGCTCAATATGGTCGCTCACCATGTTATGCACATTTTTTTATGTTGACTCTGCTGTCAATTATAGATTACTTGAAAACACTTATCAAACCTGCAATAACTATATAATAGGTGAAGTCTCTTTTGAATTATAATGCATTAATCCTTTCAGTTTATCATTCACGTTTATCATGAAAATCAAAATAAAGAAATTTGTAAGCTCATTAAAATTAATCGTGATTTAGATCTACGCCGTTGTAATGATTCATTTTAAACTGATATAGTACAGTAGTAGTAAAAATATATAGTACAGTTGATAGTGAGCCATTATTGGTATAAAATATGGTTTGCTTTTTAAAAGTTAATTGTATCATTGAAATAAATCTGTTTTTGATTCATTACACTGGCGCACAAAAAAACTTTTGCTCGAGTCTCGGGATCAGACCATGTTTTCTATGCTTTTGAAGTCGCTAAATCCGTATCCGGTGTCCATTTCACTCCATCACATCAGGCTTTTGACATACCCTCAAAAAATGAAAGATATTTCTAACCGACGGGTCAGACCATGTTACCCATATGTTTTTGGAAACAATTTTTTGTTACTTATATGTTTTTGATTACCCATATGTTGTCGCTGAAACCGAATCTGCAGTCCATTTTAATCCATATTTTCATATAACATCATATTTTCATACAATCTTAACAAAAAAATCAAAAACTCTCTGCTTGGAGAGAAGGGTAGTGATCCGGCGCAAACGATGTAGGCAGTGTGCCGTACAACAACGTGATGAGTGTTGTCCCGTCAGGGGCCAATACCAACTTCTTTATCAATTACAATTGATCTGAATTTAAAAAATCTGGTGTGATGAAATTAAATGGACATTAGATTCGGTTTCAGCGAACCCAAAAGCATATAGGTAACATGGTTTGACCCCTCAGTTAGGAATATCTTTCATTTTTCGTATTTTTTGAGGTTATGTCAAAAACCTTAAGCAATTGAGTGAAACGGACACCAGATACGGATTCAGTGACCCCTAAAACATATAAAAACATGATCTGATCCCCTGACACGAACAGTGTTTTTATGTAGTGTTATTTATGTGGGGAACAGTGTTTTTTATGTGGACCCTTTAGCGTATCGATTTCTTTTTCCACATTGTGAAACTGGATAGCAATTTTTCTAATAGATTTCCTACTACAGCCAGTTCAAGAACGCTTACAAGTAAATAACCCAAGCTTCTGGATGAAGCCTATGAAATTGCTATTAGAAGAGATTTCAACGTTTTTGCAACATTTACAAAAATGCTTTTTGGAGTGGATAGTTGATATGTATGTGAAAATAGATAGCATAAGCTTACATTTCATTCGAGAAAATAAAACAATTCTTTTGTCTGAAGTTTTACAACAATTAAACATATTATTTAAAATTGGCCCCAATGACAGTAGTGTTGTTCGCAATTTTACCACATCCAATAGATCTATAAGAAATGTATATCAGAATGATTTAAATTCAATGTCAATTGTACATTTCGAAAATACTTTTTTGCTTATTACAATGGCTTGCATCCCAAGTTGTCATGATATTGCAGAATTGGTATAGGTGAGCCAGCTTATTTTCGTCCGGCTATTGTTGTGCGTGTATTCGTCATTAATTCTACACTAAAAAAATCTTCGGAAAAGTTGAAACACTCATTTATACAGGTGAGTTTCAAAAATAGTGAGCTCATGCTCACATTTATTCACTTTAAATTAGCAAGATAAAATTGTTAATGATACCAATGTTGATAAAGTTATATCTTCGGAAATACCTAAAATTGAAACATATCCTACATTACAAGAATGTTGGGAAACACATGATGCATTGTCCATTCGATATACTTAACCCAAATTCTGTATGTATGAGAGATGGAAATGCACAAAAGATTATCCAAAACGATTTAATAAATTTACATGTGAATGATTAAATGGATAAACATTTTTCAAAAGGCGTGATAATGGCATTAGTACTGCAGTTCGCAGTAGATGCTTCGACAATCATTATGTTGTACCATACAAATCGTATTTACTTGCCACATTTAATTGCCATATAAATGTTGAAGTATGCATTTCATTTAAAAGTGTTCAATACATTTATATATACATGTATAAAGGCTTTGACTAAGCATCTCTGGAATTTGGTTCAAACAGAAATAAACCAGGCCAAGACATACAAATTGATGATTTTTTGAAATGGCCGTTATGTCGGATCAACTGAAGATATATGGCGCATTAATGAATTACCAAAGCGATTTGAATTACATGTCATCGTCAGACTTGCATTCGTTTACCGCGTGGATAGAATGTTTACTTTCGAGAAGAATTGCGGATGTTAGAACACACAATGCAATTATACACACTTCTCAAGTTTTATTGGAAATATCAAATATCCCTGAAAAGATCAGCTGTGATCTGAGATTTATATAATGGTTACGTACAAGCATTTTCGAGTTTCAGTAATTTGGAGTTTATTGGCAAACTGAAGGCAGTTCTCTCGTAGGAGCTGCGCTGCGCTCTTCGATTAAAGTGATCGTGTTTGACGCAGTCCACAATTCGTTGTAACAGTTGGGCGTTTTCATATTAGCCTCCTTTTAGATTAAGCCATCTCCGATATGCGTTCGGAGCAATTCCATCGGGGGGGGACGAGTGTGGCCGGAAGAGGGGGAACGGGAGCCCACAGCGGGGTGGGCGGCGCGGGGAGGGGTGGAGCGAGTGGCCGGACGGCGCCAGGGGTCGGGTGGATGCGGGGAGGGGGTCAGGTAATGGAAGGCGATGGCCGGGGGGAACGGGGGCAAGTAACGGGTGGGTGCGCAGGGCGGAGAGAGGCGCAGGGCGGGAACGCACAGGGGGAAGGGGCCACGGAGCGTAGCGGGGACGGGGACGGGAAGCCGGGGGCGGAGCGAGCGGAGTCGAGAGGCTGGCGGGCCGGTGGCGTTGACACGGTGGCGGGTGGGTACGCAGGGCGGCGGGGGCGGGGGCGACACGGCGAGCAGCACCGGCCGCCGGCCCCTCCCCCCAGGGCGCCGCAGCTGTCGCCGAGAAGTTGGCCAGAGAGTCCAGGGGTTGTTTGTTTCTTGCCCGCTTGGCCGTCCGGAGGCTCCCCACGGGCCCGCGCCCCGCCCTCCTGGCCTGTTTGCCCTTCGCGTTCACCCGCGTTAAACTGCGCCGCGCGGAAGGGCCAGGGCCGGCGCAAGGGCTGCGCAGGGCGGCGCGGCCCTGCCCTGCCCTGCGACCTGCGACGCCACCCGGCCCTTTCCGCCCGGCCGTTGGCGCTGGCACGGCCGCTCGGGGCGGTCGAGCTGCGGTCGCGGCCAAAGTCAACGTTTTCCTACATGGAAACATCTTTTGATTGAAAAAATGGTGCGTCAGTTTTCACACCAATAGTTGTGTAAACATGAAACTGTAGTCGCTTCATTTCAATCGTATTTCAATGGTATCTGAGAGAGGTGGCTCAGAGTATAAACTTACGTCACTGCAGTGCCCCTGACCGGGAGGTCCTAGGGCTCCACTGCCGACATTGGCAGAATTTTTTCTTACTAGCCAGATAGCTAGGTCGAGTTCTGTCGTCTGGAAAAGAAGTCTAGCGGTCGACTGCTCTAATCGGTAGTTTCCGTCGTTTCTCCGATCAATACCAGGCGAATGCAGGAGCAGTACCCTACCAAACGGGCCACGGGCCGCGCACGAACTTTCCCTACCATTCCTCGACGTATCCCATCCCGTACACACACTTGTACGCACTACACTACCTCACAAGCCGGGATCAGTGGGAAGCTTAGACCTTGCCCGGCTGGCGTCCCGCTGATGGGAGATACCTGGTTGAGGAAAACCTGATGCCCATGTAGGTCACCGCCGGATCTTATCATTCAGCGCTGCAAATTTACAGACACCTCACGAAGAAAGTGTGCACTACATACGGGACTAATGACCTAAGCAGTTGACGAGCTTAGAATCAGTAGTAATCAATCATATAAAACAAACACTCTCTTACGTACTGTAGCTCACTGTTCCTAAAGTTTTCAAAATCTCGATAGTTTGCATTGATAAATTGGTAAATTGGTAAATGTCCATACTTGTTTTTATGATTTTGTTAAATGAGTTGGTCATCCCCACTGAGATTCGAACTGTCTTGTGGTTGAGATGAGAAAATTGCAGACAACTAAGAAAAAAAATCACGAAAGTGTTCTTAACCAATTTTAACCTTTAATTGACGGGGCGGGGGGAAGTGCTTTTTCATTTCACACATTCCTCATTTCTTTTCTGAAAAATCATGAGGAAAAGTGATGTTTTATTTTCTTCGAATTTGGCAGCAATGGTCTCGAAATAGTTAAGAGGAACGTTTGTGTAAAACTTTCGAACGCAAAGTCTACTGTTCACAGAAATAGTATAGTGAATTCAATATTCATTTATGTTTTTGAATTTTACCTACGCGTCGAAATATTTTCTGGGGGCTTATTGTTAAAATTAATATATACTTTTGTTTTCCAGCTTTAATTAGCAATGTATTTTCCTCCAAAATAAGTGACACTTACCCTTTCAATACTACGTAATGCGCTTCGATTAGAGCAACGACCGGTCATAGTGTAGCGCCTGTCCTTCAGCCAGTAGCCCCATCATGCGCGCACAGTCGTCATTCACGTGGAAATGATTTCCATTTCGCAGAACGCGCGATCCTCCGCTCGCCGGCCCGGCTGAACGCTCCGGAGGGCGAGGAAGCCCGGAAGCGGCGCGTTCCGTCCCATTCTGGAGACAATGGCCCGCCGAGCGAGCGCAGGGGTCATTTCCATCCCAATGGCACCGGCCGAGACGCGCGCAGGAAACGGGCATCTGCTCGTCACAGCGGAATCCCTCTGCTGTGGAAATACCCGCATTCCGGTCAGGCTCTCCTGCCGCACGCCGCCCGTCCCGCCTGTGCTCCACCGTGCTGTACCATCAGCCGGTACGTCGGCTTTGAGCTGTGGCGGCCGACGGGTTGCGTATTAGCATGTATGTTCGAACTAACGCATATGTTATTTTACATCTCCAAATATATTTCTTGAACGGGGAGGAGAATTCTAGAGGCCGGCTGATCTGATCGGTAATTTTCCTTGGTCGCTCCGATTAACACCAGGCGAATGCCAGTGCGGTACCCTAACAAACGGGACACAGAACGCGCCTTCCTTGTCCTATTCTCACCACTTACACACTCACATGTACTACACTACCGCACGTGCCGGGAGGACCGGTCAGGAGCTTAGAGCTGGTGCCGGCTGGGACGAAGCACCCGTGGTACATAGTTGGAGAAACCCCCACTAGCCGACGGGTAGGTCGTCGGCGCGGGATCTTGCCATCCAGCGAGGGGGGAGATCGCCGAGGATAAAACATGCACTACTTACGGTACTATTTCATTCGATGACGCGCCCCGAATAGTTACCAACGAACCAACCAACCATCCCTAAAATCGCGGCTGGCGAGTCCATCACTAAAATGGTTGCTTGCGAGTCCATCACTAAAATGGCGCTGGCGAGTCCATCACTAAACGAGCTAGTTGCGAGTCTATGACTAAAATGGCCGTTGCTGCGAGTCCATGATTAAAATGGCCGCTGCGAGCCAGCACTAAAATAGCTGCGGCGAGTTCTGGCTAAATGCCGCTACTGGCGAAGTCCATGACTAAATTGACCGTTGCTTTCATGTCCATCGACTAAAATGGCCGTTGCTGGCGAAGTCCCACTAAAATGGCCGTTGCTGCGAGGTCCACCACTAAAATGGCGCTGCTGCGAGGTCACCACATAAAATGGCCGCTGCTGGCGAGTCCGTGACTAAAATGGCCGCTGCCGGCGAGTTCGACTAAAATGGCGCTGCTGTCATCGTCCGTGACAAAAATGTCACTGCGTTGGCGAGTCCATGATTAAAAGCCCTGCTGGCGAGTCCCGTACTAAAATGCCGCTGCTGGCGAGTCCGGCGAGCGCGTGCGAGGTGTGCCGGCGCTAATCGCATTCGGCCTCCGTGCGTCGGGGCGATCGTGCGATCGCCTGCGCAGTCCTTCGAGCGTAATTGCGCATGTGCCGAAACGCGCGGGCGCGGCCGCGGATCATCTGCCGAGAGGGATGCTGCCGGGTTTCACCGTAATTGTAATGCCTTCGTAATGACCGTGCATTTGGACGTGCGCGCATTATAGATGTTATAAATTAATTGGAGAGACTTACCCGCTAGTGCTCCAATTCGAAACACTTCCGTTTGTGATGCGCTTGTGCAGTATTGGGTACGGTTCATGCTTGGTATAAAATGCTCACATCTCATCTGTAAAATCTAATGTATTTTGGGATACATTCATTTATTTCTCGGTGTGAAAATATTCTAAAATTTCAGGAGCTTCATATAAGTACCCAAAAAATTAAAGAATGTGTGTCCAACTCGCAGAGCTTAGAGACAAGCCAAATTGACCGGGGAAATACAAGAAAAAAACCTACGAATAGTTGGAGGCTAGCGTTGTTAACAAACGGACGGTTAGAGGAACAGACGGACCGACGGACGGACCTTTTGAAAATAACACACTGTCAGTATCAGAGGACTTTAAAACGTGTATTTACGATGTAATATGGAAATCTATTTTCCTCAATTAAACTTAACTTTCTCTGTAGTACGTATATTACTAAAACTATAAAGATAATATACAAGAAATAACGCCGTCACGCAACTAAAATAACGAATGTAGGCTGGTGTGTAGACACAATACAAGGTCTAACTGAAACAATCAAACTATTAACACTAGGTCTCAATTCTGATGCATTAAACACATAATGTGTTTATAAATTTCCATTATGAAACATACACGTCCAACATAGCCAACTATGTTTTGACCAATTTTTTTCGTATATATCCCCAGAATTTTGAGAAAGCGACAATGAGAAACGCTGCTCTGTTGTTGGCGATGTTTTTCAAATCGCGATGAGGACTGCTTTAGACTGATCGTTATATTAATTTTATGAGAATCTCGTAATAAAATTGTTGTGTTAATAATCAGAAAGAAATTTTACTGTTTCCTTTTTTTGTTTTAATCGGCGCCTTATAGGAGAGGGTATCTCAAATCCTCACATTCATAAAATAGAGAACGCTTGGAAAGAAATTGAACGATTTATGGCTAATGTAGGTATAGAGGAAGTTTTTTAAACTCGATTATTTTTAAATATGTGAGTCTCCTCAAAACCTTTTTGTCAAAATTGTCAAGTGCAAATGTTTTCATTATTTTATACGGTGATGGATGAAAGTTACGACAACTATTCAAATTATTCAATAATTCATTTTATTAATAAAGTTATTTCTCTTGTGGGCTTTGTTCAGCGTACGGGGGCGCTCTTCTTTTATTTCATAAATGCCTGCGGTGAACCAATAGTGGTCGCAGGGTGGGCTGACAGACATTCGAAAGTGTCTTGCGTTTTTCTCGGAATGGCGTGCGGCCGCATGTTGTGATGCCACAGTACACAAGCCAGTGTCGGCAACTGTCCAGCATGGAGCTGCAGCCAACGAAAAATGCAATTAATGCGCGTTAATATCGGATTTCCTTCTCGTGTCGCTGTGTCACAGGAGACTGACGCGGTGCTGCTCTTGTCACTGGTTCCCACGCTTTCACACTGGAGATATGTCGGGCGGCTTCCTTGTTGAATTACTCATCAATGAGTGATGAGCGGAATTTGCACGTTGTATAGCATTCTCAGAAAGCCTTCTCTTTCATCTGTTCAGATACACGTACGCTGCCCGCCCGTGAAATAAACACCCCCTCTAAAGAGGGGATCCTAAAGGATATTCTAAAGGATTATTATTATTATTATTATTATTATTAAAGGACATCCAAGGGGAATTGAATTGTTCTCGCGTATATCGAAGAAAACAACTGGAACTTTAGAAACAATTCGTCGGTATTCCTTTCGAGATAAATGCACGTGTGTCCTGAAGAGATAGTTCTTCGTCGGCTTTACTCAATTACGAAGGAAGGTCTTGTACGTATCAACGTCGACGAGGATGATATATTATTTTTCTGAATTCCAACTAGTTAGAGTGTAAGCGCTATGGGTGGGAAGTCATGATTTCCAAAAATACGAATTTTTCAATTCTCAATAATCTACTTATATTTTAAACACAATCTGGAACCGAAGAAATCCAATCACGAGATAATTATGTGTTACAATAATGTATCGTCGCAGTTGATCAGCCCAAGCGATCAGTCCAAGTGAGTTCAGAGGACCAACACCAACAATGGAAATAAGCTGGAGCCTGCACATTTTTTCTTTAGTCCTCTCCACTATTGCACAAAAATACAGACCACAGTGAACTAAATAGTCACGTTTTTCTCTATGTTCGCATTCGCAAAAAATAATAGTAATGATTTTGTAAAAAATATAATTATCTTTTCTTTGTCACTCTTTTTAGGTTAAAGGCGTGAAATGAGGTTTGTCAACAGTAGAAGATGCTCTTGTTTAGGTGAAATGTAGCGTAAGGAACATAATTATATACAAGAGTCCTTCATATTTCCAACAAAAAATCATGTCGCTTATGTTCTTTTGAGGAAGTATAATGTGTCACGTAATGTGTAATGCAATGCATTTCTGCTGTGATAAACCTGCTTCTATAGTTATATTATGAAAATCGTCTTTCCACGACTACTTTCATTTTTGAAAAAACACAAAAAATTGAAAATTTATCATAAATGTAACAACACTAACTATTGACTATTTAATCATTGCAGTGACTTGTAATTCATTAAACAACGATATTCAGAACACAGCCTACAAAGTTAGAGTCGGTAATATGAAAATTCCACTATTACAGTGGAACCATGAACGAAACTTCAATATCTGTGTTTTCATGTTGACTACCTGTCGTAATGTCAATGTCGCATGCGTGTCCGTGAAAAATGGTCCCTTTAGTATCGTTCGATGATGTAGGAATTTATTGAGTAGTCATAAGAAATGAAGTAAAGGTCAATGGGCTGACGAACTCCGGTTATTTTCTTTCCGTTCGCTTACTTTATGCTGTTCACACTTGACCAGGATCTTACGTATTGTAACGTATTAGCCAGCGTGCCTCGTGGCATCTATTTGGGGACGCTGGCAGAGGATCAGCCTTGCCACAGGAAGAAAGGTTTTTCCGTAAAGGGAAGAACGCGGAAACGGGAGACACAAGGCTTTGGGAGTTTCCGGCTTATAGAAGCTTTTCACTGTTATAACAAGCGAGGAGGTGGCGTGACGTAGTAGGTCACGTGGGCCTCGCCTATATAACAGCGTGTACAGAGCCAGTGGGTGGGTTCTGGAGACAGCGGGAGAACCTCGTGCGTGTGCACAAAACTTGGCGCCACGACGGTGCATATGCGAGCCAGGCTCGCGAGGCTCGAGACACTAGTTGACGAAGCCTCGGATAAGATCGCTCCTGCGATCGAGGCAAACCAGCCGTTGGTGCGCCAGAACGGACTTTGTGTCCCAGCGTGACATCCGGTCACGGAAGCTAGGCTTTGTGCGCGCTTCATAAGTAGGAGTGGCGAAGGCCACAATCAAAACCATCTTCAATCGGGTTTGGATCGCTCGCGCGATCAGGGGATAGTAGGTCTATCAGAGCTAGGGTGTAAGTAAGATATTAAGTGTATATATTTGTTTTGTTTTCTTTGTTAATAAATATATTTTTATACGAAAGCTCTGTGTCTGTGGTCGCTGTGAGTATCCATGACGTCACAGTATGTCACAGTGTCTATGTCGTTTCGCTTTTACTTACTTACGATATCAACAATTCTTTTCTTATTGAATTTTATGAGTATTCAGTTGAATTGAAACATTTAAAACGTAATATATTTGCTGTCCAAAATTCTGGTACCAAATCAACCAAATGATTATAGAAATTAATTATGTCAGAAATAATGTTGTTTTTAATATTTTGTAAATAAAAGATACGGAATTACTCTTAGGGATACGGTCGTTGAAATATCGATATTCTTTACTTACTTCAGTTATATGTACTTCTTTAGAAGACTAATGAACTTGAAGCGGTGTATACCCGAAAAATGATCGTGAATGAGGGCTTATTCCATGTGGTGTTTGAACTACAAGGCCTCCAAGAGTTATTTTATATTCTTTATTTATAAAATTTATCAGTGACCGTCAGCAACAACATTCTACAGTTGTAAATATTATTTTTGGATTCTTAAGAATTTTATGTGGAATATTTATGCCATCAAATTTAATTTATTTCAAGTTCAAGACAGAAAATGCATTAAAAAGGAAAATTTGTTTTTTAGTTTTTTAAACAATATTTTTGTTATAAGTACAGACAAAAATTAATTGTTGACACACAGTGTAAATAATGATTTTTTCTAGCCAGGACAGTTGGTTTGGTTGTTTCGTGGAACTACAATTCATCGTTGAGGGAGTGATTTACTTTCTACCTACGATGGTAGAGGAGAATCGAGAAGGAGACGGGTAGAGAGGAATTTGATCCAGCTACGAAACGTTTGCTGTGAAACTCTCCAAAAAGGTCGAGAGGGAATATGCTATATTAATAAAATACATTTACTTAAAACAACGTCAGTAACCCATTTGTTAGGGTACAGCTCCGACATTCTACTGGTATTGATCGGAGATATTACGGAAAACTACCGATCGGAACCACCGGCCGCCACAATTCCCTTCCGGACGACTGAATTCAATCTAGCTAGAGTGTGTCAAAAATCCTGCCACCGTCGGGATTCGAACCAAGGACATCAGGTATTCTACAGTTACATCAGTTGATGCCCTAAGCCACTTCTTCCGGTGAACTTTAATTGAAAACAACGTGATCAGCTGTAGGAGCAAAGGAAGGATTCCTGTGTAAAGTAAACATGACGTTCACATGTTTCCAAACTGTTACTTAAAGTCTTAACTAAGCCTACTAATCTTCTTTAGTGCTGTTAACATAAATCAATTATGATAAGCCCGTAAGAAACATGACACTCGCTGTTGGTCGCTGAGACGTAATCTTTAAACGTCAGACATATCACACGCTGGTCGGCAATATCTTGATCACAGTGTCAATGTTCAGTGAAACTGTTACGAATTACTTGTCAACCTGTCCTTGGAGTCAAATTGAACCCGAGTGCTCGACGCGTTGCCAATTCCCCACCCTGCAAGAACGTCGCCTTTCTTCACTCAATAATTATGCTTAAAAGCCGCTCTGAAGAGCGTGTAAAATATGTATGCTCCCTGACACTGACACTTTGAGAGATATCTTTTTATACGCTTTCTCTGCATAAAAGGCACGTAAATTAGTTTAGCGTTATATACAGGTATACGTTTGTACGAATACTTTCACAAGACTACATTTCTTTAAACTATATTGAAAGAGGAGGCGTACGTACGTCTGTGAGTATCTCTATCTAAATTTTGAGCTTCGTCTCTCGATAATACGAATATCGTTAACTCGAACTATTCAATCACTCGAACTTCATATTCTCTCCAAATTTGAAGTGTGAAGTTTCCATAATATATTCGAAAGTACTATTTTCGGTTATGTTGAATTCTGCCACAAGTCGTGTCGAAATTGGTAGTCTCTTTTGTCACAAATACTAGGTGTACATTTGTTTCTTGTAGTAATAATGTTGTCTATTTTGTTTGTTGTGTATTGGGGATCCATTTCTTTTGAAGTGTGATATCGTATACAAAGTTCGCCCAAAGATCGATGTATCGATCGTGATATCGTATAAGAAATCGCCCAAAAAGTGTGCTAGTTTCAGCTAATTACCATTGGCGGTGGTCTTCTGAACTGATACCTTGGGGTGATCGACTGAGACGTTTGCTTATTGTAGTGCATAATTAGCATGCTGTGATTGATTTTCCTTATCTGTAGAGATGGAAATGTACGTGAATGTTGTAACTGAAACTGAAGTGAGGATGGACTAGTTTATTGCGAAAGGAGTTTTAATTCGTGCTCCATCATACTATTAACGTAATTTGACCTATAAATGTGTCGTTTCCTCTAAAATGTGTGTATAAAATATCGTAATTGTGGCATCATAATAGTATCTTTTATAGTTTCAGCTTCGTCACCTTGATATTTAATCGTAATTCATTGCTTTAATTTTCTTTGCAAATAAAATGTTGAAAACATGTATATTAATTTGTATTGGTAAAATTTTTTTTTTCCATGCGCTCCTTCGCTGTAAAATCACAATAATTAATCATGATAAACGCGGCAAGGCAATGAATTTAAATAGTTGCACTAGTGCTAGTTTGCTGTAATACAATACGACTGAAGCGCGCGCACTTCCTCATCTATACGCCGTGGTTTTAATTAGGAATTGTGAATGACAACGCCCCTGCATCAGGAAGTTTTGCCCCGAGGAAGGTGTTTGCCATCGGCGGCAAGGGAGCGCGCTGCAGTCGCCTCGGGAGACCGCGTGCACGCAGATCGACTGCAGCGGGCTAGCGAGGCGCTGCTCATTTTTCCACCTGCAGAAATATGACTGCGGCCGCGCGCGACAAATGGGGCGGCGGCGGCGGCTCAGAAGACGACGGCGGTGCGGAGGGAGCGGGGCGGGG
>BOPP01000032.1:9088636-9114250 GCA_017312745.1 Gryllus bimaculatus
AAAACCCTGAGAGTCTTAGATTGAAAAACTTGGTTTTACCCAACCCCCAATCTTCTCAATCCCTGTTAGCCACTATTTTTATTTTTAAACTGTAATGATGGCTCCAATCGCCTAATAATTCCATTTTTTGCTACATTTTACCAGTTTTTTGGTCTTCCAACAGAAGGAAGATAAAAAATAGCGTTCGAAGAGATGAGATACAGAATGAGTACAAGGCATAGGACATTGCTGCATACAAAGCGATTTCACTGAAAAAACTGAAGCTGTCCCTGAAGAGAAGAATGTTTGTTGTCGGCGGTTTCCGAATTATAGCGATATATTTTTTGAAGTTATTTCAGTTCACAGAAAGGCATTTGTAGGATTTCGGGCGAAACTTCATAATTTGAAAACAATAGTGACTTTCCAATATTACAGAAAAAAGAAATGCGTTATAATTTACAAAGATAGTTAGGTCGACGTTAGAGAACATAAACTAGAGGTGTGACAGCAGAATTTTTTGGCATATTTGTGAACGTTCGCCGATATTATACGTACTAACGGAACCTGTAAAAAAGTGTTTACCCAGCAAAAATTTTTCCCCGCGTCAAGACTCGAACTAAGTCCATTGAGTTATCTCGCTTTTCGCTTTACTGCACACCAAAGAGATGCTGGGCCAAACTTTTATCGACGCTTAAAAAACTAATAGTCTCTCTCCCATTACTCCCCACACACAAGTTTTCAAAATTGAGAGAGTTCAATGAAAATTAGATCCACCCAATTTTTAGAGTTCTTTGATCTATCGCGGTAAAAAATACACCTTTATATAGGTAAAAGATTGTTTCATTAAATTGCATTAACTTCAAGCAGAATATAATGCGTAATAATTAGTTTTATAAAAACAATAATACATGAGGCTTTTAAACGTCTAAATTTCTTAGAACAAATTTTACTTGAAGACAAAAATCTCCATATCAATGTAGTACGCTTGAAAATGTTATTTTTTTGACAATTTTTAAAATATTAGACGAATTACTTCGCAAGTCGTACACGTAGTCGTTTGCTTTCTCGTTTTACTTTCGTATATTGTAATTGTAAGAAAAACGCCGAAAAAATATTTTGAACTATTTTAATTTTCGAAAAATAAGCGATTTTAATGCAAATAAGATCTGCGCCATTCTTTAATTTGTCGTTTTTGCTATCGGAGGGGAAATTTAATAAAAATAAGAGAGCCGTTTCTGAGATATTTTTTTCAGGCTTGAGTTACAAACTCCTGGGGTCTGGAATTTCTTAAAATCTAGCGAAGTTAAGCGGTTTGGGAAAGTGGAGCTGAACGTTTTAGACACCAGCGTTGAGCACAGACAGACGGATAGACAGACAGACTGAAAAACAAATTGCGGTATCTTAATTTTTTGGTATCTAGGCCCCACTAAACTTTGGATTCTGACTACTCAACGTGTCAAAAAATATTAATCGTATAGGATAAGATTTATTCACTATTTCTCTTTACCGTATTGGCGATTAGTGTTTTTCAGTTGAAAAACATCGTAGTTGAAAATTGCCGGCGCACAAGTACAATACTTTTTCTTACTACGAAGTAAGGCGAGAAGTAAACAAAAATTCATCGTGGATCATTTTGTAAAAGAAAAAAGAATCACAGCAAAAATCGGCGTTTTCGGTCCGTTTATCTCTATCGAACAGAAAGTTAGGGAAAATATTTGAAGCCGTGTTTGCGAGATAACATTCCTTTGAAAATTGCCTTTATCCCACGCAATCCTAAAACGAATTGAATAATATCTGAGCCTGAAATCGCTTCCTGAAAAAGTATTTGATGATGTTTAGATTAAAATTCACAAGATACTGTGTAAGAAAATTGTAAACAAAAGCAGAAAGATAATGTAAAAATAATGTGATGAGAGTGACACTTACATGCTTGATTTTAAGCAATTGGTTTAAAAGTAAACTCTTTCGGGATTATCTAACCCGGAAACCCAAGCACGCATTTAAGACCGGCTTAGATTCTGCTCGCACTGTACCAAAACTGAACATAACGATTCTGCGACACGCTGTTAACTAGGTTTGCCTTAATATCGTTAGCAATCGGGAGGAGAATGGCGGAGAAGATAATCTTGTCAACTTACGATCCGATCCGAGAGATCAGCGTAGAACGGCGTCGGACGGCGACGCCCCCCCCCTCCACGATCTTACCTTCCGCCACCCCTGCATCCACCCTCCCCACGCCACCTCCGCGAACACCAAGCTCCAAGTACCTTGATCGAAATAAAGCTTTCGGAATATCGTAGAGAATTGAACTCTTTTTTTCTAAAGAGATTTTCGTTTCTACTGTATGTTTCCATAGTTTTTTAGGCTGTGTGAGACTGTGTTCATTATTAGATAAGAGCATTAATGTTAGCAAGTTTGTTCAACGCTGATCTCTCGGATCGGATCGTAAGTTGACAGGATTATCTTCTCGCCTATTCTCCTCCCGATTGCTACGATATTAAGGCAAACCTAGTTAACAGCGTGACGCAGAATCGTTATGTTCAGTTTTGGTACAGTGCGAGCAGAATCTTAAGCGGTCTTAAATTGCGTGCTTGGGTTTTCCGGGTTAGATAATCCCGAAAGAGTTTACTTTTAAACCAATTGCTGTAAAATAAAGCATGTAAGTGTCACTCTCATCACATTATTTTACATTATCTTTCTGCTTTTGTTTACAATTTTCTCACACAGTATCTTGTGAATTTTAATCTAAACATCATCAAATACTTTTTCAGGAAGCGATTTTCAGGCTCAGATATTATTCAATTCGTTTTAGGATTGCGTGGGATAAAGGCAATTTTCAAAGGAATGTTATCTCAAACACGGCTTCAAATATTTTCCCTAAACTTTCTGTTCGGATAGAGATAAACGGACCGAAAACGCCATTTTTCTGTATTCTTTTACAAAATGATCACGATGAATTTTTGTTACTTTCTCGCCTTACTTCGTAGTAAGAAAAAGTATTGTACTTGTGCGCCGGCAATTTTTCAACTACGATGTTTCAACTGAAAAACACTAATCGCCACATACTGGTAAAGAAATAGTGAATAAATCTTATTCCTATATGTATTAATATTTTTTGACACGTTGAGTAGTCAGAATCCAAATTTAGTGGGGCCTAGATACCAAAAAATTAAGAAACGGCAATTTGTTTTTCAGTCTGTCTGTCTATCCGTCTGTCTGTGCTCAACGCTGGTGTCTAAAACGTTCAGCTCAGTTTCTCCAAAATCGCTTAACTTCGATAGATTTTAAGAAATTCCAGGCCCCAGGAGTTTGTAACTCAAGCCTGAAAAAATTATCTCAGAAACGTCTCTATATTTTTATTAAATTTTTCCCTCGGATAGCAAAAACGACAAATTAAAGAAGGCGCAGATCTTATTTGCATTGAAATCGCTGGTTTTTCGAAAATTAAAATAGTTCAAAATATTTTTCAGCGTTTTCTTACAATTGCAATATACAAAGTAAAACGAGAAAGCAAACGACTACGTGTACGACTTGCGAAGTAATTCGTCTAATATTTTGAAAATTGTCAAAAAAATAACATTTCAAGCGTACTACATTGATGATGGAGATTTTTGTCTTCAGTAAAATGTGTTCTAAGAAATTAGACGTTAAAAAGCTCATGTAATATTGTTTTTATATTACGCATTATATTTGCTTGAAGTTAATGCAATTTATGAAACAATCTTTTACCTTATAAAAGGTCTATTTTTTTATCGCGGATAGATCAAAGAACTCTTAAAAATTGGGTGGATCTAATTTTCATTGAACTCTCTAAATTTTGAAAACTTGTGTGTGCGGAGTAATGGGAGAGAGACTATTAGTTTTTAAGCGTCGATAAAAGTTTGGCCCAGCATCTCTTTGGTGTGGCAGTAAAGCGAAAAGCGAGATAACTCAATGGACTTAGTTCGAGTCTTGACGTGGGGAAAAATTTCTTGCTGGTTGAAACACTTTTACAGGTTCGTTTAGTAGTATAATATGGCGAAACCGTTACAAATAATGCCAAAAAGTTCTGCTGTAACATCTCTAGTTTATGTATCTCTAACGTCGATAGTATTTAGTAAATTATAAGCATTTCTTTTATTCTGTTATATTGGAAAGCACTATTGTTTCAAATTATGAAGTTTCGCGAAATCTCAAATGCTTTCTGTGAATGAAATAATTCAAAAAATATTCGCATATTCGGAAACGCACAAAAACATTTTCTCAGGGACAGCTTCAGTTTTTTCAGTGACAATGTTTATCTATGTCCATGTTGTACTATTCTGTATTATTCTTGAAGTATTTTTTATTTCTTCTGTTGGAAGATAAAAAAATTGGTAAAATGTGGAAAAAATGAATTTTAGGCGCCCATAGGTAACAGCTTGGAATGGGGTGGGGTAAAGCCGAAAAGCTAGCTTCGACTAAAGAGATTAAGACACTAACTAATACGATACATTTTGAAGCTGATCCATATTTCGGTTATCCAAGCTCCAAGTACCTTGATCGAAATAAAGCTTTCGGAATATCGTAGAGAATTGAACTCTTTTTTTCGAAAGAGATTTTCGTTTCTACTGTATGTTTCCATAGTTTTTTTAGGCTGTGTGAGACTGTGTTCATTATGAGATAAGAGCATTAATGTTAGCAAGTTTGTATCATTGGGTTTTCGAGTTGATTGTTTCAAGACTGGCACAAGTATTGATGATTGCAAAATATCAAAATTACGTGGTGATGTAACGTCAACGAATAAATGTGTATTATGTATAAAAAAAACTCAACCAGTTATAAATGTGAATACTGAAACATGAAAGAAAGTACGCAAGTATTTTTAAAGTATTGAATCTTTTTAATTTTTATCTGTTTAGATTAGTAACTATTTGTCTGTTTGAGAAAAAAGTAGCCATGGAATCTGTTACGTGCGGTGTTTTGCCTGTGGCGATGCAGCAGAAATTCTTTAGCCGAGGGAAAGACTTCTGAGCCCGCCACCCTCTGTCAATTTTGAGCAAGCGGACCCCTCAAACTCGTGCTCTTTCCATCGCCACAACCAACCGACCCGAGGCCGCTATGTAGAATAAGGAAAGTCTCGACGTCTGCCCGAAAGTTCCCGGTCTGGCGCGCCGCAGCCTCCCCGGCCGGGCCGAGGCCCTCGTGGTGGCGGTCGCGAGACGCCGATAGTCGCCCGCCGCTTATCCGCCGGCGCCGGGCGAACCAAAGCCCTATAACTCCCATATAACGTGGTGGAGACCATTACGGTGGCGCGCTCTGCTGCATCTCCTTCTTTACAGGAACTAAAACAGGAACTGCTGCCAACGAAACTTTCAACGTGCGTGACTGGTGCGTGAGTCGCAAGCAGGACCATAATGTTACAAAAGATAACGTCTACGTTCGCGCTTCTTCAGAGGTTTCTTACAAGTAGATGTTATGAATAATTGTACATTTAGAAGACACTTTTCGTATTTCTCACAAATTAGCCAATTTGTGTGTGGGAAAGTTGGCGAGCCTAATCTGCAGCTGCACCCGGCGACACTAGCGCTTCCTATAGTAGCAACGTCGAGCTTTGTCCCCGATTTTGATGGAGAGTTGCCGGGCCCTGGGGCGAACTTGGCTGCCCGGATCGCAGCACGCCCCGAACCGAACGATCCTATTAAAACGGGAGTTTCTTCACGGTCGCGCGACGGGGGACGCTGTCGCCCAATCACGGGCTTCGTTACGACTTCATGTATCTCCCGATTGGATGTCTGTGTCCCCGACTGTTCTCACCTCGTGATTTTTGGGGACGCGCGACAAGGGACACTGATTTAATCGAAGAATGTGGTCAATCCTGTCTTAGGCGGTTGGTACTTGTCCAACAAAGTTGGCCATTTACTGAGGGGGCCGCTTAATAAAGCTTACGAGGTTCCAAGCCTACTTCAGTTCTAATTGCATTACTTGCAATAAAATAAAATATACTTTCTATAAAGTCATTTTAATTACCTTAAACTATAAAATACACCAGACAGGGCAAACTACACTTGAATTAAAGAATATAATTATCTGTGTATACTTGGTTTCTAGTCACTTTTTCATAAACGATGACTTTTAAGAGTTGTTCGTTTAAGCATTTTTAATCTCTTGTTAGCTGGCCAGGTTTTGTAACTTCCTGAAAGTGTACCATTTTAAAATTTTATTAGCGTGTGTTCTTCCTTAAAATATCACCAAAAATCTCTCATGAACTCTTTTCTCATTTTGTAGGATTACCTACCTCCTTTCAGCTAGTGTCGAACACCTTTGACTTGTCATTTATTAACTTACTCGCGAATCTTGCTTTTCGGCCTCGCCGAATCGCTCATAAGCAGACAAGACTTCAGAATGTGATCTGCATTTTTTAAAGGACTGATCAATAAAGTAATTCCTTTGAGAATGGCTGTGACAATTCTGATCGGATTCGCACATGCGACATGCCCGGTAAGCCATGGACGACTTCGTACAATGCTGCGTAATAACCTAAAACCCATCACATAGAGATATTATTAAAATAATCTTTGATACATGAAACATAATTTATTCCCTCTGAAAGTTAAGCTACTCTACATGCCACTTTTGTAACTAATCGGACACTGCGGTCCTGTGCAAGAAGACACTGAGACAACCTTATCTCGGCAGCTCTTTCACTTCTTGTTCTATAACTGTTCAACGTCGCTAGAGGAGACAGCTTAAATGTGGTATATCTAGGCTGTTTCACACGAAATGTTAGTTTCAGTTTCACGCGAAAAGTCCCCGAAAGTCCGAATTCGCTGTTCGCTAACCACATGTGCTGAACAAACCCCCGCGCCCCGCAGTGGTCCGACCCTCCCTTGGCTGCACTGTGTGACTCGCAGGCGCCGCCTGTGGTCGGTGGCTCTGGGAGCAACATTAAGATCCTGAATTGCGCTTTGGCTCTTCGGGGAACTGAACACACGACCCCTTTCGCCCGTTGCTGGCGGCGGAGGGCGCGGGCTCTTCGGGCGCCCTCTGTGTGCGTGTGTGTGTGTGTGTGTGTGTGTGTGAGAAGTGCAATCTCGTGGGCCACATGCGCACCGGGACCACGTTGGACAACGGTGATCGAGAACAAAAGGACGGGTCATTAAGCGCAAACAAATTATTGATGAGCGATCCGAGCACGTCAACTGCTAAGGTATCGTAAGTGTAGTGCATGCTGCATTTCCGTTGAATGGTGAGATCCGGCGATGACCTACGTTGACTTTCAGGGATTCTCCCCAACCGGGTATCTCCCACCAACGGGGAACCGTCCCATCCGGGACGTGATTCGATCTTCCGACTGGTCTCTCGGCCTGTGTGAAAGTGTAGTGCATGTAATTGTGTGTGAGAGTAAGGGGTGAGGATAGTACAAGGAAGAGAAAGGAAGGAAGGATCGTGCGCGGTCCGTGGCCCGTTTGTTTGAGTACTACTCCGGCATTCGTGTGACGTTGATCGGAGAAAACACGAAAATCTACCGATCAAAGCAACCGGCGGCTAGAATTCTTCTCCAGACATTGTATTAAAACATTTTGAAGGGAGATAAAAAATGCGCGCAGTGTTGTTAGTATTAATCTCCCCAGCGGCAGGCGAATTGTGAGGTTTCTGTCGTGTCGTGTCTTGCGTCCTCTTCCGGATGCCGCGGAGCTACTGCCAGCCGTCCGCATTCCCTGACATGGCGCCGAGCGCAACGTTCGCCGCCTCTTCCAATGCACCCAGGGCGCCGCGCCGCCCGCAGCCGCAAATGAGGCCTCGGCGTCTGGCGAGGCGCGTGGCAGCCGGCCAAAGCCCGCCCCCCTTCCACACCCCTCTCCTCCCCACTCTCCGCTTCCCTTCCCCTCCCCATCCCCCATCTCTGCCCCTCCCCTTCTCGTCCTCTACCCCTCCCCTTCCATCACTGCCCCTCCCCGTCTCCTCTCCTTCCCCATTCCTCTCCCCCACCCCTCCTCCCTCTCTCCGCTTCCCCTTACCTTCCCTCCCCTCCATCACTCCCTCATTTCCTCCCTCCCTCCCTCCCCTCCCTCCCTGCTCGCCATTCCTCTCCCCCCGCCCTGCCCTCTACCCCTCCTCCGTTCCATTCCATCTCTCCCCCATCCCCACCCCTTCCCCTCCTCACGCGCCGCCTTATTGCTTCTGCCGTCACAACAGACACGTCCCGCACGCCTCCCGGCCGTTGCCATTTGCCTGTTGCTCCCGGGACATTTACTCTGCGCCACTAGCGAGTTCGGCGCATTTTCAACGTCTCGTCCGGCGCCTCAGGCACCACACGGCGTCTGCCGGCGTCCTCTCTTGATTCTCGACTTCAAGGAGAGTTCTGGTTCTTTTCGCTCCAATAACAAGTTAAATTCGTTCAGTGTAAAAAGAAGGCGCGTCAGAGATCATTTCATTTTCGTATTAGCTCTACCTACTTGTAATTTGCGTATGTGATATTCGTTTAATTTTCATGGGTACATATCACGAGTGGTTTAGAAATTGTCGATGAATTCCCGACTCGTGAAGCGAGGGGATTTATATGAGAATTTCCACAGCACGAGTGGTATTTAATAGGACCATCCCACGTGTGAAATTATGTCCAACAGAGTTCCAAAATGCGCCAAATATTGAAAATTACTAACAATTCTGTTAAAATCATATGCGTGACAGCGATCGATGTAGTATACCGCCACCGAAGTGAGATGAGTCACAGTTTATGATTGGCAAGTAAGTAGAAGCGAAAAGAAAAATCGGGTAGAAAAAGAGATAAACTTTCTGAGATACATCGCCCTGATTGGGGCATTTTGTATATATAGTTAATCATATTTCGTTCCCGAGTAGAATAGTCTCCATAATGAATGCGAATGTTGAGTTTATCGCTACTTCTGATGACAAATACGTTGTTTATTATTGGAAAGTCAGTTCATAAAATGATGTCCTAGATTGTCTTCTGGGTTCGTCAGTTGCAGAAAGAGCTAATAGTGCTACATCAACACATACTTTCTTCCATTCTTTGTCTCGTATTTTTATAATACTTCGTGTATGTGCTAAAAATATTTCCAACAAACATATTTTCTGCTTGGCCCTGGCTTCCCTGCGCTGAGATGTGAAACGTAGAGTTCGCGTGTGAAACGCGGCATTCGGCTAATCTCGAGTAGTGTGGACGGGTGGCTTGCAATTCGCCGAGCGCCAAACATTCGGTATTCGTCCTACCCACCGCATGTTGGACGTAAGGACACATCAAAGGGACCTAACATTCGCCGAACACATCAGCTGTTCGAGATTGGGCGAGGAAGTAGCTCGCTGCTCGGTGAATGCCGAATGTGTGGAGCCGCATTTAAGACACATAAAAGGGAGCAAACATTCGCCGAACAGATCAGTAGTTCGGAATTGGGCGAACGGTACCTCGCTGCTCGGCGAATGCCGAATGTGTGGAGCCGCCTTTAGAACACATCAAAGGGAGCGAACATTCGCCAAACACATCAGCTCTTCGGAATTGGGCGAGCGGTAGCTTGCTGCTCGGCGAATGCCGAATGTGTGGAGCCGCGTAAGGTTCCTCGTAACAGTCGTAACGTCCGTCTCGCGTCGCAAAAGGTCACGTCGTTACAAGTGCGGTCAAACGTGACAATAAAGAATCTCATTTGATCGTCTGGGCGCGGCGCCTATCTGTCCGCCAGATCCTCTCCCCTCCCAACTCCCCCTCTGCACTCGGCCACTGACGTCGCGCGGCGCAGCTGCACCGAGGCGCCGTTGACCCGTGCGGCGCCGCGAGGCGAGGCGTCGTTCATAAATAGCAGAGAGCGCGGCAGTGAATGGGCGGCGCAGCTCGGCTCGGAGCTCTCGCCGCGGACTGCGGCCGATCATTCGGGGCTGCCGCTGGGATTGCAATGTTCACTTGCAAGCTGCGCTCTTGCGTTTGCAATCGAAGTGAAGGCAAAACTTTAGTAAATGTGTCCGCTACTCCCAACTTTAGTAAATGTGTCCGCAGTACCTCTGAACAGGAGATCTTGGTGTTCGAGTCCTGAGGGTGGCAGACATTTCTAAACGAGCCATAGAACTAGGTTGAAGGTCGAGTTCTGTCGCTGTCTGGAGGAGAATTCCAGCGGCCCGCTTGTCTGATCATTTGCATTTTGTGGTTTCTCTGATCAACGCTAGGCGAACGCCGGAGCAATACCCTAACAAACGGGTTGTTTTTTGTCGTTTCTCTGATCAATACCAGGCGAACGCCGGAGCAATACCCTAACAAACGAGTCACGGACCGCGCACAATCTTTCCTACCTCTTCCTTGTCCTATCCTTTCCCCTTACACACACCTGAACAGACATACACTATACTACCACACAAGTCGGGAGAATAGTCAAGAGCTGAAGAGATTGACCAGACTGGGGAAGTACCCTGATGTCTTTGTTTTTAACTTAATCATCTTTTGAGATCAAATTAATGTACAGAATTTAGAAGCATTATATTTAACGTGTGTGGCATTGGTATTTCTGTTTCCAAAACGTAGTGAAGGATGAGAAATCAACGGAATTTTTTTATGAGAATTTTCTGCATTTTTCGTGAAGTACTCTAATAATTTACAATCTGTATTAACATAATATATATTCTGTCTGAATAAAATTTCACCCCAACTTTTCTTTTGTTAGCTAATATGTTACACAAAAAGCATTCGTTTTTGACGGAGTTGTGTAGAGTATTTAGTTGGACGTTATTTGGGTTACTATTTTCATCTTACTGAAGTGTTGAACACGTGATCTTAAAAACCAGAAAAGGTTTCTTTCCTCATGGGGTTTGAAAACTTCGCCTCTCCCCTTTACAGTTCATGCAAATATAATTTAATAGCTTTCAATTTTTCGAGGAAATATTGAAAACACTGAGAAAATACATGTTTAGATGATCCTAAAAGAGCGCAGAACTGCCCACTAAATGCATTGTGATTAATGAATCATAGCTCAATTTGGCTTTGAGTAAGTGAAGGTCATAACTGAAAATTAGTTCCGTCGACGGGAGGGGGCGGAGTATACAGAGCAGAGCTGGTTGCGGGGAGTGAAACGCGGGGAGTTGGGTTAAGCCCGACGGACAAATGTGAGTGGGGTCGAAGCAAAAAGGGGTGTCGTGGAGTGGGGTGGTGGGGAGTCACGGTGGGGAAAACAAAATTACTTCCATTTCACACTAAAACTAGATTTCATTCCTTTTCTTGTCGAATACATTATTGTGATAAAATAAAATCCCGGACAGCGTCGGGACACATCCAATAGTAATAACAAACTTGTTGTTCTACAGAATGGCTTACTCTACCGGACTAGTTAGTTGTCTAATCTCTTTAGTCGGGGCTTGCTTTTCAGTTTTGCCTCGCCCTCTTCCCGTGGACGGTAGTTCTGTTTAGGCAGATTTGCTACATATCGGCACCTAAAAGACACTTAGTTTACTATATATAGGTCCTTAATACGAGTGAAATTGGAATATATCTCTCAGAATACTATGTAAGAGTGAAAACTGGTTCGATATGCATAGTGTTATTAAAGAATTAGCAGACAATTTTGAGACAATATCGTTTGAGAGTTTCTGAAACTGCTCAATTTTGAGCTCGTTTTCCCTGATAATTTTCTAATGTTTGAAAAACATTATCAAAAATTATATAATGCCCTACTACTCAGGAATAAAATGATGTATAAAAACGCTTATATTGTTCATATTAACCGTATAAGATGTGTTTAAAAAAATACATGCATGTATTTAGTGAAAAATCAAAAGAATTCATCAAAATGGCATTTATCTTCTCTTGATTAGTGCATTTAGCACTGTCCCTACCAAAAGTTTGAAGAAACATTGAGTCAGAAACGTTTATTACTACGTATGTAAATGTAGACTAAGTACTCCATATATAGACGAGAAAGTAGAAGGAAGATATCTTGACTTAAACATGATGAAGAAAGTTTGGTCGTAAACTTTCTTTGTTGCAGTATTATCTCCATCAATATTCCCAAACCTATTAACAAACCACGATGAATCTCTCAATTACACTTCGAAAGTTGGTGAATGTTCTTGAGACTCGAAGACTGGACCGACGTCTTTAAAGCTGGTGTGCAAGCATGGAAACGGTTTCTCAATAATGTATTCGACAAGAAAAGGAATGAAATCTAGTTGTAGTGTGAAATGGAAGTAATTTTATTTTCCCCACCGTGACTTCCCACCCCACTCACGACACCCCATTTTGCTTCGACGCTACTAACATCCGTCCGTCTGGATTAACCCAACTCCCCGCGATTCACTCCTCGCAACTAGCTCTGCTCTGCATACTCCGCCCCCTCCGTGGTTGCATTTCTCAACGAGATAACTTTTCCATAAGAGAAGCAATTATTTAGAAAGTTGTGAGGTCGGAAAATAAACATAGATACTTGCAGCATTGAAATTAGATAAGATATAATGAAAATGTGTACAAATTTTGAGAATTAATTTTTCTGTACCTAAACACAGTATGTTTGAAATCTTATCAACTAATTAGAATATTCTCAATGGGACAGAACAAAGATCTTAAAATAGACGTAACTCAATTATAATCAATTTATAGATAAGATTATACTCAGTATATAGATAAGATGAAATGAAAATGTGTACAACTTTTAATAATTAATTTTTCTGTACATAACACTCAGTATCTTCAAAATTCCAACAACTAATTAGAATATTCTCAAAAGGAAAAGACAAAGATCTTAAAATAGGCGAAACTCAATTACACTTGCGTGATTCAATAAGGCCAGAAATGAATCTCACCTCTCAGAAACGAACCTGTCGCACTGAATGATCAGCTCCTTCTTAGAAAATCAAATGCTGAAAAAACAAAATTACATGAATCTTCCGAGAACATCTGATTCCACTTCAACTGCTGAAACTTGCGACCGCTCTTGGTCGCACCTACCTTTCCTTCGCCTCAATTCCTGCGCAGCCGGTCGTTCTCCCTCACACCTTCGCTTCCCAGTGATTGTAACCTCCCTCCTCCCTCGCCAAGCCCTGCCCTCGCCCCCGCCCGCTGCATCGTTGCGAGGACGCTAACGAAGGGGCGCCATCAAAAGAGCAGACCAACTTCCACTGCCATTTGTCCCTGCGCTCTCGCCCCTCCCAGCTCAGCCCGCTCCCCGGCCGCCCCCTCCGCCACGAATCTCCCACCGCCTTCACCGACTCGTTTCTCTCGCCCTCTCCTCTCCGCCGCCCTACGCCGCCAGCCATTTCCCGCCAGCCCTCCCCGCGCACTCCCACGAACAGCACTCCGCCGTCACTCCCGCCTCCAGCCTCCCGCCACGCTCCTCCGCGCCCCGCTCCTCCGCCGCCTCCGTGGCACGTTCCGCCCCGTCCCCGCCACCCTCCCTGCACAGCGTCCTCCGCCCAACCGTCCCCCCGCCTTCAAGCCCTCCCCCCTCCGCCCTCTCCTCCTCCGCCACCGCCTACCCCCGCCGCCTCCCGCCCAATTCCCCGCCCCGCGCCTCTCGCTATGCTTCCGCCCCTCATGCCACGCTCTCCCCGCCGGCGTCCCTTCGTCCCTTCACCACCACGCCCGCTCCCGCGCGCAATATTAATTGAAATATCACACTTTGTGTTTATTAGCAGCGAACTTGCAAGCGGTGGCGCTTTGTTGGCGGGCTCCGCCGCCGCCCGCGTCTCTCGCAATTTCTTGCGCGGAGGTTCATCGGGGGTCTTTTTTACTGCGCGACGCGCGGCCGCGCGGAAGCGAAAGCGGGGGAGGGGGGAGAAAAATGGGAACGACGTCGAGGCTGGCGCGTCTCAGAGAGGCGTTATTAGCTTGGTTAGGGGGGGCTCGCTCGGCCCGCCCGGCCCCGGCCCCGCGGCCCCGGCACTGCTCCGGCGGAAGCCGATCGAACAGAGAGAAACCCCCTAGTTCGCCCAGCCGTATCGCCTCGCCCATCTCCGCCCGCCCGGCGCCCCGCCCGCCACCGAACGCAGTACCGTGCCGCCGTGTGGATCTCGGTGGATATTTTTCCCCCGCGCGCGCGGGGGCGGCGGGACGCTGTGCTGTTTCTTTGTTCTCGAAGCCCCGTCCCGCCCGCCCTTTTCCCTCCCGTGTGCCGCAACGGACTCCATCGTCCGGCGGCGGCGGCGGCGGCGGTGCGCTTTTGTTCGGCCCACAATATGGAGCGACGCACCCCGGCCGCAGGCACTCCGCCGTTGTCTCCCCCCTCCCCGCCCTACCACACCCCGGTCCGCCCGCGCAAGGAGACCGGGACTTGATAGGGGGCTATCTGATTGCCGAAAACGCGGGCCGGGTGGGCGAGGTTGGGCGCTCCGGCAACAAACTCCGGAGGCCGAGGGGAAACCGGTGCGGTGGCGGGGCGTCGGACCAGGTGGGCGGTCGCGACCGTGCACACGCGACGCTTCACACTCTGCTGCCAACGCCGGGCAAGAACGGTCGTTCTTTGGGGCCAAAGCCAAACGTTCGCCAAACGTTTGTGATGAGCGGATACCACCCTGCAGAACCATTTGTGATGCAGATGCTCGATGAATTTTCCATCAAATTATTATATTATTGCGCCTGATCTCGGGCGCCTGATCTCGGACGCTCCGTGAAGTCAAGCAAATCGATGCACCAGTGATTCCTGGATGGGTGACGGTCTGGGAACGCCGGTTACTAACGGGAATAAAATGCGTTGACTGCGACGTGACGCGACAAAAAGTCAGAAACGTAACTGTGGATTACTCCTGAGATTATACTTCAACGCCGTTGTGGCCCACTCACCATCCTTCCCTGTTCCGACTCCGTAAGGAGACCGGGACTTCATAGGGGCGAAAACGCGGCCGGGTGGGCGAGGTTGGGCGCTCCGGCAACAAACTGCGGGGGTGGAGGCGAAGCGGGCACGCGGCCCCCAACCGCCAGGTGGCGGCGGAGGCGGAGGAGCGGGCTGCGAGCGGGGCACACGCGTCGCAACACACTGCTGCTAACGCGCGGCACCGGACAAGTACGCTCGTTCTTCGGGGGCGTGACTTCAGTGATCACGAGCTGATACCACGGTAAAGACGTTCTGTTACATTTGACCGCACCATTTGTGATGCACATTTATACAAATACAATGCGAGTTGCTTACGGTTGACACCGTTTTTATGCTCTCAAACATCCTATATTTTCTGTTCTACCCAGTCTCTGAATCACATTCGACATTTGTCTCCCAGATTCTAGGATGCCCGCCATTTGTTTGTGTTGTAGGAGTCCACAACTATACTTTCTTTGGCCTCTTTATGTGATCCATCCCTAGAAGATACCCATACCAACTCAATCGCTTGGCTTCAACCGTGTCTAAGATGGATCCTTCTACATCCATTCTTTGTCGGATGTCTTCGTTTCGTATACGATATAATTTTTGATACATGGAAGTTTCTTCTCAGTAAGTCGGTTTCAAGGAACATCGACGGGGCTCTATTTCTTTGACTTAGTTCCCATGTGTCTTCTCCTTGTGATAGGGTACTTGAGGAATTTTCGCTCAAATTATTAGATCATTTCACATAATCTCGAGCGCCGGCGACGTTAGCTTAACGACGAATTGCTTAACTACGTACCGTGAAGCCACATACGTTAAACAACTCGATGCGCCACGGATTTCTAGCTGGGTGACCGTCTGGGAACCCCAGTTACTAACGGGACCGTGTCCTTGGCCGATGGGAAGTGTATTGACTGACTGCGACGTGACGACAGAAAGTCAGAAACGTAACAGGATTATTCGTGCCAGAGATTATACACTCAATGCCCAAGATTAACTAGAAACATGTTGCGAAAAACGACGCAACATATAAAGAGAAGACGCATCACTTAATATGTTAAGCTGACTCTGTCGATCATGAACGAAACGCAACGTTTTCGATATTGTTTGTTTTCGTAAGTCTTCGTTCAAGTTCCTATTAGAACTTTAATATGAACCTGGTTTGGGCATGTTATAGAGTGAAAGTTCTTTTTTTAATAATGTTTATTTTTGGCCGCATGAACCGTAAGGTCAATAGAAACCACTTATACGACACTTTACAATTCATCAAAAAATCTTATAACCTTTAGAAATTTCATAACCTTTAGAATGAAAGTTGATATGCGGGATAACAAAACCCCAGAGTAGAACTCTGTAGCAACCAGAGCAAATGGAACAACAAAAACAAGATTATCTACCTAGCAATATTAGCAAATAAAACTGTTGAGCGTTAATAAAAACTATGAAGAGACTTCTATCATTGTAATGCAATACGATGATTACTCTCAAAAAACCATTAATACATCAAGCGTACTGTTTACTTATCCGTCGTCGTAACAAAAACGAGTGGAGAAGGCTCGTCCGAGTGATTTGTTCTTGTCAGGGAGACGAAAGCAGCCCAGCCGCAGCGCGGACGTTAACCCTGCGCCAACAAAAGCCGATCGGCCACGCCGCGCGCCGTTGCCGCAGGCCCTGCCCCAAACGACCTCTGGTGCCTGCTGGTGCTACCGCCCTCCTACGCTCCTCGTCTTAAATGCGAGACAACTTCTAAATTGTTGGCGTTAACGTGCCTTCGATTAAGCAGCGACAGCTTATTGGTGAAGTTGGAAAGAAGTGGAATTCCCAAGTACGAGTCTTGCAACATTGTCTATTGCTTACATTTTTGAACTGTTTGTTTTTTTAATTTTCTTGCCCTTACGATGATATTTTGTAAGAAGAAAAGCTTACGTCGTCGAATAAGTCGTACTTAATACGCCGCGTACTTAATTAGCCGGAAAACAGCAAGTTTTCGGCGGAAAAACTCTTATTGCCAGGGCCTGGTAAATGGCCACAGCCGGCTTTACTTCCCTTTCCGAAGTAAGGCCTAAGAAGGATTTTCTCGCCCTTTGAAAAATCATGAACTTGCGAACTCGAGTATATCAGTCCGATACGCTAACCGTTACACCATGGCCGCCGCAAACAATTGACAGTATTCCGTTATGTTTAAGTTTACATTGAGAATGAGGCCTAAATGATTAGTCGAGATAGTACCACATGATGTACTTAATATCACAATGGGTGGCCTTCCGCTGACCCGTTCATAGCACCGCGTGCGGCACTCGCTCTCATCTGCCCCCCCCCCTTCACTGCCACTCTCAAACCACAACGGCCCCCGCCATAAAACTGTCTTGGTCCGGTTCAAGCCACGCCGACCCTCTGCTCCTCCCGCGGGAAGGCAGTGTCCATAATAAATCCATTAGGTCGACGAAGGCTGACGCGAGTGTCCGACCTCTACAGCTCCCTCGTTTGTGGCTTTCCCCAGTAGCAGTGGAAGGAAGAATTCTCCAAGGACGCCTTCCCACGTCGCACTGATGGGGTGAGGTCAGAAGGAGCATCCCACGTCCTGTCACTGTCGCTTTTCGATCGAACTTTCCAGATATTTCGGATTCAGCAAATAGGAACCCAACTCTTCTGATCATATGTTGAAAGCATGTTGCGGGAGAAAGGCACGTTCGCAATGCAAACATAAGCATAAACATGGCGTTAACATAAAAGTTAGGATTACGTCCATAAGCGGACTCTTTCACAATGCGTTCGCATATGCATAACGCGTAAGACGTTAACTTAAAAGCTTGCAGGCTTCCAGCTTCTGTGCTTATGCTTAAGTAAGACATACGAAATGAACCAATCACAGTACGATAACTCAAAATCGAGAATCGGCAGAGGAGCGAAGTCCATAGACGCCATATGGGCCAAAGATACAATCCATACCTCAAATTGGATTCTCACATCCATCGAATAGTAATCTAGAATGCCACGCAGCCAATGGAAACTCTTATTTTGCTTACGTTTATATTAGACATTGTGAATACTTCAGTCTATCCCTTATGTTAATGTTTACGTCTATGCGTTATGTTTATGTTTACGTTTGCATTATGATGGGCCCGGAAAGGAGGAGATTTGCGAAGAGGGTGTGTGCTCCAGGAACCAAGCGGATAAGAGATAAAATATTTAGCTACACCACAGCAACGACCAGTTAGAAATCAGTTTTTACTTCATGTATATGTAGTATGTACATACGTAGTTCTATAGAGTAAGCCATGTACTGATGCGAAGAATTGAATTCGAGATTTTATCGAAAATACACGTTTTGGTGTCCACTGGCACCTAAAATGTGTTGTTTTTCTTCCATCTGTCGGTATTTTCGAATATTTACAAAAGTTTGAATTTTTCGGTGCGTTCTTACAACTAGACCTTAAATATTTGAAATAGAGATTTTGAAATGAAATTTGTGTTTCAGAATTAGTTCTTTCATTAACGCCATGAACATTTTTTCGAAAATGTTTGTAGTTTTATATCAATTTTGAATTAAATAATGGGCATTATTAAGAGAGTTATTTTTGAAATCTCAAAGACGCCTCCAAATAGTCTTCAAACTGATTGTTATAATAGTGATAAATGCACTATATAAAATGATAGAAACGTCACTTTGATGTACTTTCTTTCATTTCAAACGTTCCACAAATGTATTTTATTTTATAATGTCTCTCATGTTGTTAATATATACATAATCTGCAGTTTGTATACTTTATTGAATTTATAAGTACAAGTGCTTCACATAACGTGTTGTTAAGTTTCTCGAAAACTCAAAAGTTTTTTGTGATAATGAATACAAATTGCGGGTTTTCAGAAACGCTCAAAAGACATTTCCTTAAGAACGGCTTTAAATTCTTCAACGCAATTTTTTGTATAGAATTCAGTTGTATTCGTCCATAATACTTGGTCATATTTCAGTTTTTATATCGGAGAATTAAAAAATGAGAAAATGTGAAAAAAATATGATTTGGGTGGCAATAGATGTCTGCATGATCAAACTCAGAAAGCTATCCCAGACCACAGAGATAAGAAAACCAACTAGTACGAAACAGTATTTGCCAATCTGAAGCACCACTATTAAAGACATGATGTATGTAGGTCAGATGCAGTACATCTGGAACAAACTAATGACAGTGTACGCATATTTCACAAGTCCCCTGCAGCAAGACAGAAATGTCGCCAGCGTGCGGCGGTGACGGCGTTTGACGGCTGCAAACGCACGCGAAATGCTCGCACCACAGAATTAATTAGCTGCGTCAGCGAGACGTCGTGTAATAGTAATATCCTGATCTATCGAACAGGTCGAGGGATCGTAGCCGAGAGCTTGACTCGTGCGACTGAGGTGCACCTAGCAGCAGTCTGCGTCTTGCGGTTTCGTGTACTGCAATGGAGCTGCCTGTCACGTCCTCTCAGAGCTCATGGATGCTTCAGCCAGCTTAGAGGCAGCACCAAATAACATTAAAATTCAGATAATTCAGTACAATATGAAAGAACCGTGACCCAACCCCACTGGATAATTTCCAATACACAATTATACCACAAACTTAACCTAAAATCCATCACTCACAACATAGCCTTTCTTGCCAATAATTTCTATTCTAACCTACCCCTTATTAATCAAGATAGAAACATTAACATAAGAAAATTAAATGAGAACCAAACTAGAATAAAAACAGATATCCATTCTTTTCTGAACATTTTTGCCAAACGTAATGATTTTTAGAGGTGCTCTGTGAGTCCCCTTTCATTAATTATATGTAACTCCCATCGGCCAGGTGACATGCCGATCTTGTATTCAATAAGCCGTCAGTCTCTAAACGGCTGTAGAAATGCAAAAGTCGACATTTGACATTTAATTCTTATAACAGTAGTTAAACAAGAAATAAATAATGGGTTTTAAGGAAATAAATTGGTGTGCAAGCATTATCGTTCGCGTTAAATAAGGTGTCGTTAATAAATATTTGCTCATCTGGCAATGAAAATAATAATTGTGTTTTTAATTCGGGAACATCCTCACAACATCTTCAATCCAGAGTTGCTCAACCCCTAACATCTCTAGAGCAAGAAGTTCATAGCCCGCTCGTCACTACTCGCCCTGTGCATCTCTACCCGCGTGTGCGAGTTTGAGACCCTTCATATGGAGCATGTATGAGACCATGCTGGGGCAGTACAATATACTTCAATCGTATAACACTTCCACTACTCCCCACTGCAAAATAATTGGGACAATAATCAGAGGCAGGTTTCGTGACAAACCGTGTCTCTGTCTCTCTCTCTGTCTGTCTGTCTCTCTCTCTCTCTCTCTCTCTCTCTCTCTCTGTCTCTGTCTCTACTCCCCGGCAAAATAATTGAGACAAATGATCAAGAAGCAGATTTTCGTGATATACTGTGTTTCTGTTCTCTCTCTCTCTCTCTTCGCTCTCTCTTCATCCTCTCTGTCTCTGTCCTCTACTCCCACGCAAAATTAATTGAGACCAATGATCCAGAAGCCAGATTTTCGTGATATACTGGTGTTTCTGTCTCTCTCTGTCTCTCTGTTCTCTCTCTCGTTCTCTCTTTCTGTTCTCTCTTTTCTGTCTCTCTCTGTCTCTCTCTATCTCTCTGTCTCTCCCTATCTGAACTCTGTCTTGTCTCTCTGTTCTCTCCCTGTCTGACTCTGTCTGTCTCTCTCTATCTCTCTGTCTCTCCTGTCTGACTCTGTCTGTCTCTCTCTATCTAATCTGTCTCTCCTGTCTGACTCTGTCTCTCTCTCTCTCTCTCTCCTCGGCTGTCTCTCTCTGTCTGTTTGTCTCTCGCGTGTCGTTGAGAGTATCGACCCATCCGAACATATCGACCCATTTGCACGCACCGCGTGCGTGTGCAAACACTAGGTGCGGGCCGACAGCCTCGGCGGGGGCGGGGCGATGTCTGGCGCCGGGCTGGGAAGGGCGCTCGGCCGATGTTTTCCACTTAGGTGTCCGCCCCCCTAAGCCGCCGCCACGTGCTCTCACGGAGCTTCCCCGAATCCTCAGCTCAGAGGCGACCACTTGGCTTGACCTGGGCGACCTTCGCCCAGCCTCCGCTGGCCACCGTTCGCATCTGCTCTCTCCGAGTCGTTGAAGCTCTGCTCCACGACTTGGCAGTGTTTGTTGAGAATCCTCTCTACTTTGACAGACGGTTTTCGACAGTCCGACCAATCGGTCTTTACACTGTTAAAACAAAATTAGTCTCAACAATGTCATGAAAAAACACTGTTATGAACTAATTGGGAAGAGGATTTAACGTAAAAAAGTTATGTAAATTGTACTGTGCAAGAATGTTAGATATTTCATTTCATTTAAAAAGATATGTTCATTTTATGAATCGTTTCTTGTATGGTATCTCCTCCATTGGTGGATTTCTAAATCCTCATGTCACTGCATTGCATTCGATCCATCGTCAACCTCAGCCAACCAGTCGTCTGCTCAACCATTCGTAACATTTCTCCAGTGGAAATGCCCATCACTTTGATTGGCTGAAGTTTACGGGCTCGTCTTCTGCTACGGTCATTAGTGTAGTCACTTTATCCCAGTTTACGAGTATCCCAGGATGTGATCGTTTCCGGTTCTTCGGTGAGATCCCGTGTCGACCTACAATCGTGTTACGGGGGATTCTCTCTAAGCTTCCTACTCGACTTCTCTTCCGATGTGTGTGGTTAATGTTAGAAGAAGAGATAAATACATTACAATTGGAAGGAATGATCTTGTAAGCCCAATTTGTTTGGGTACATCTCCGGCAATCGTCTGGTATTAACCGGATACGGAAAAACCAGGGTAGGCCGTGGTCCAGTTGGCATTGAAGGGCAATCTTATCTTCTAGTATTGGTATTGTTGTGAGTTTTCGTTGGCATTTAAAATGAAGTAATTATATGAACCGTCATTGACAACAGTATTGTTTATTATAAGAGCAGCTTTTGATGGGTCAGCCTTTCGATGGCTGCTTTTATAATAAAGAATACTGTTGTCAACGACGATTCGTATAATTACTTCATTGTAAATGCCAACGAAAACTCAAGACATTACGAGAAGATAAGACGATGGCTCTTCAGTGCCAACTGACCCACGACCTACGAGCCCGGAAAATTTAACGTCTATAAACCCCGGCCGTGAAAGATGCTATGTAATACCAATTCTACTAATCAGAACGGCTGGCTTCCAGCCAGCGTCTGAATTCGCCGTAGTTGAGTAGCGGCTAGTGCGGGATGACCGCCAGCGTCGGGGCTTGAACCCTGGGCCCGCCGAGAGCCGCGGTCTGGGCGCCTGGGCCGGTCACGCGGTCGACGGCGGCGTCGTCGGCTCGGCTGCGCGGCGCGGCGCTCGCGACGGTCCGCGCGCCGCCGGCCTTAATCCCGGCCCCGCCAAGTTACGAGGGCGCGCGCGGCGGGGGCGAAGCCCGGCCCTCGAGGAAATTGTCAGGAAGCGCTCCAAGCTGGGAAATCCGTACTTCTTGAAAAGTCTGCGTTTTACGCTCGTCACTTATTTGCAAAGAACCTTTCATCCAGTTACTCGCCTCTCTTGAGGAGTAATCGTGCTTTACTTTCAAAAGCGCTCTCCGCACTATTATTTTCTCATCTTCCGGGGGTTATTTCGCCGGTGGAGTGTTGGGATAAAATGTGGCGCGCAGTCGTAACCCTTTATGTAGCAAACATGTTGTTCAGAGATAAATTTGGCGTTTCAAATGTGTAAAAAAATGTTTGCAATTAGTTAATCGGGAACAGATGTTTTTACGTATATATTAAATACCTCAGAATGCCAATGTTATTTTTATAATAGAATTGTTATTTAAAATACAATATGTTTTACACTTTTTTTAAATTATAATTTCATTTTATGACCGCTGAGTGGTTTTTAATTTTGTCAAATAGTATTCTATATTCAGGATACTATTTCATTATTAACTCTCACATGTGTGCACATCGCACAAAAGTCCTGTAAGTGAGATAAATTGCATTTATAAACATGTTCTTTTCAAAACTAAGCCTCTTTTAGAAGTTTCATTTGTGGACAATTAATTACTTTATTATACATTACAAAACAAAGCTTAACCCTAACGATTAAATTGCACAAAATGGAAAAGCTGTAGAAAAGTTACAAGAGAAATGTACTACTACATATGAATTAAATGAAAAATCGGAAATCACGAAAATTTTGTTTCAGTTGGTTCAATAGGTATTATCTACAACTGATCAAATCAGAGTGGTCTAAAACTTCTCAAACTGTACAATCACTTTTTATTGTGAACACAAAATTTTTATTCATTGCGAACATATCAATGGAAAATATGTTTCTGAGGAGATAATTGGAGTACCAAGATCTGTACTAACACGTTGTAGTGCAGCTGTATCTTTCTAACATTTTATTTTTACTTGAAACGTAATGCGTTACGATGATTTAAAAAAGAAAGAAAACAGAACTATCTATACTAGTAATGTAGCAACAACAATTCCATGGTTGCAATGATTATAATTCTTGAAAACGTCCAAATCTAAAAATGACTACATATAAGAGGTAATTCTATTAATTGTAATTTATAATTAACAGACGTTTAAAGAAAAATGTAAGCCGTCTTTGAGAAAATCTGTGAGCATTCCTGAATACGTGCATTTTTATTTACTTATAACAGAAAATATTTGGAGACTTAATAGGGAATCATTTGAACTACTTCTACTCAGAAATGGAATAATATATTAACTAGTAAATATTAACGACTTGGTGAAATATTTCAAAAAATGCCTTAGTGTATTCTTTTGATTTTTCAGAACTTACACAAAGAATCGGGAGCCATTATTGATAAATTTATGTTCGTAATATTGCCTAAAATTAACTCAAAATAATATAAAAACTGCTAAAATTAATTTGTGAAATTAAAAGTGAAAATTTCCCCTAAGCCGTCTTTATAAGTGTATTTTTTCGACATTCTTTTAAGAAATTTAAAGAAAATTTTGAAGACATTTTTTTTTAAGTTTTAAAATGTCCCAGCGGCTACATGTAAATAAACTACATCATTCAAAGAAGTCTTTTCAAAATCGCAGAGCTTTTGTGACTGGTCAGATCTCTCTGCGAATATCATTTTGGAAAACAAATCTATGAATAATTTAGTCACCAGTGTGGTTCACAGACGGACGAACAGATAGTCTGATGGGCAGACGTTTTGAAAAAACAACAACATTTTTTGGATTTCCGTTAAAATCTCGATATCAATTTTCCGCATGATTACCTACTTTCTCTATATTCCCTATTATCACGGTTGCTCAGTGCTAACGTATGTACGTATACGAGAAAGAGAAAAGATTTGAAGCAATTGTTTCGAACTACTTCTTACTGGAAAGAAATATCATTTTCTGGGAAGAATAAATATTGGTTTTAGAACTCAGTGATATCTTTGTGAAATGTTTTTTATAATAACATTAATCAAAAATGACTTGATTAAACGAATACATGTTATTCACGGAAAGCAAACAATAGTTCTTATGAAATCAAATCACTAAGTTCTCCAGAAGAGACAATTAACTTCCTTTACGTAAAACTTTTACAAATCACCTCCCTTATCTCGATATCCAGAGAGGTACAATTTGTTCGAGTTTATGCTAAGGATATACAATTATGACTCTTGTCTTTGTATCCCCGTTAATTTTTCAATCATTACACTATAATTTATAACTTATGAAATTATGTTAAAGAGTTGATCTTTAAATTAAGACTGGTGACCCAAATCATATTTAATCTCATGGCACCATCATGAAGTTGAAAAATCGCAAATGTTTCATTATTTTAGTCTTGATTATTTTATACAATTCATTTGAAGGACGTATATCTTGATTTAATTGATTCAAACTTACATTATTAAGAAGTATCGTCTAAAAGGGTTTTTGTTGTTAATTCATTCTTGTGTAGTAATTTATTCGATACCTTAAAAGTCGTTTGCAACTTGTGACACCTGCCCTACGCTCAATACCCACTCGTTCCTTCATCTTGGTACGTCATAGTACCAGCTCTACATTCTGTAGATTCGTGTGACACTCCGCACCAAACCATTTAAAATTGGGAGAATATTCTTACTTTTTTGTATTAATTCCAACATGTAATACATCACAATAAATAATCTACAATTATTTTGTTATACTCGTCGTAAATGCACCATATTTCTGGTGTATACCTTCACTGTAACTCATGTTTTGTATGCTGATTGGTTAAAATGTTAATTGCAATTGCCCTCAAAATGGTAGAAAAAAAGTTGTCAAATTTTATATATTTTAAATTCATGTTTGAAACTAGCCATTATGTCAATATTATTAAGCGAGAAAACTATCTAATAAAGCGTAGGCTTCCGCGGCCGGAGTCAGCTGCTACTCGGATATCACGGAGACGCCGCTTCCTAGGCACAGATGCCGACGTTTCGGTCACCATTCGTCGGTCGCCTTTCTCAGGGCGAAATGCATTGAAGTTTTTTCTTCATATTTTAATGAATTTTGACGTAAGGTAATGGGAAAATGTGTGAATGGTTTGATGGGCACGTGGGCTTCGCCAATCCTGCGCCAGGGGCTGTTAGACTAGAGATGCAGTGTGCAGTTGTTCTTCGATTCTTAGAGCAAAGTTCTTGATTTAATTAAAACCCTTCCGCACTCAAGCAGATGTCTTTTCTAAAGTATCTAGTATTTAAATATATATTATGAAGCAATTTCTGCTGCTGTAGGTGCCATTCACACCTATTTCTCCCTGCAATTCCTGAGGCTAAGGTATTTTAGTAGCTGTCTCAGTACTAATACTCGTCGCCGTTCCAGCCCCATCCCAGTCCCCGTCCCAGCCCCCGTCCCAGC
>BOPP01000032.1:9119244-9138762 GCA_017312745.1 Gryllus bimaculatus
CCCTGCCCCGCCCCCGCCTCCGTCCCTGCGAACGCGTCGGTGGCGCAGGCGGCGGGCGGTCGGAGCCGAGTCGGCGACGCAGTTAGAGGCGAGACGGAGAGCGAGCAGCTTCTTTCTTTCCGGGACTGCCAGCAGCGGCGCTGCGGTCGTTCGGGTTTGCAGACGCTCTCTGCGTAACGTGTCATGGGGCCCTTGAGGAGATAACTGATTTTCAAGCTCGTTAAAGACAGACGGGTCTCCACCCCTCTTGGAAATTAACAGCTCGTAGTCTTTTCAAACGAAACTACGTATCAATGGCTGAGAACGAGACTGTTTCGAGTTCAATTTTTCAACTCTAGGAATATTTGTTTCATTGTATTCCATGTCACTGTGTGCATATGTGAAATGAAAACAGCCAACTGCAGTTACAGTGAATTCGGCTGTAGTGAACGTAGGAAATGTATCGTCCTGGAAGTTAATTCCCTCCTGGAAAAAAAGTATGTAGCTTCAGTGCTACACATTCCAACTATAGGCTACTCGAAAAAAATGCGTTGGCCAAAGGTCACCACCGAAGATGTCTCCCTTGAGGTGGAGGTAACAGGCCCAGAATTGGGGGCCTTATTGTTACCTGTGGTCGGTACCACGCAGGTTCACTGCGGAGACAAAGGACTTGTTTTGGGTGGGTTTACAACTGGCGGCGGCGGCGGCGGCGACGCGCGACTGCTTGCTTCACTTTCGAACTTGGTGTTACTTGAGATTCCGCGCGGCAAAGCACGTGGTGTTCTACGTGGGCGGCTGGAAGCGCGCGACTGCCATAGATAGCCCCGAAGCCTGGCGACACCCGCCACGCCGGGCCGCGCGGAAAAGCGATCGGTTTCGTTGTGTTTGTAGGCTTCGACGGCCGGAGTCATAGGATACTTCGGCGTACTGGGTGAGCCGCGTCTCGGTCGATCGAGCTGACGTTTCGGCCGTCGTGTCGTGGCCTCCTTCAGAGCTATACTGCTCAAAGCTATACTACTCATTCAGAGCAGTATAGATCTGACGATGGCTGAAACGTCAGCTCAATCGACTGAGACGCCGCTCACCCCGGACAGCCAAGTATCCGATCAGTTCCATTAGCCGCTAGCGCCTTTGCTCGACCGAAATGATCTAGTATGGTATTACGGCGAGTAAAAGGGCCTTCGAAGACTGGGGCGGTCAAGGCACATAGAAGAGACGTGATAGGAACTGAGCAGGTAATTTATTAAAAAACAAGGATAAAGTGCTGAATGACTTAAATAAGAACACGCCTCAAACAAAGAAAATTTGAAACTCGGATCGATATGTTGACCAGGTACCAATGCAATGACTGCATTACGATACTTTGAGATAGTGGTCAATGCAGAAGCAAGTATGGAGAGAGAGCGATCTCTGAAGAAGGACCTAGAAATAGGATTTGGACCTTGTACATGAAAAATGTACACGGTAAGCAATTGAAAATAATTGATTTTTAATGTGAAATAAAGATTATTAATTATTTAAATTTTTATTTCGTGCTGTTAACCGATTTTGCTGACTTTGTATATTAATAAAATGATTCATTCAGAAAATTTAATTAATTTTGACATCATCGGATATAGTGAATCTCTGATATAGTGAACAAAAACCGTTAGTCCTCAGAAGTTCACAATAATTGAAGTCGACTGTTTTTCACTCTATTTGGATTCAACAAACACTTTCCATACCAACCCGCTTCATATTTACCTATTTTATACAATGGCTCTCCTGAAAAAAATATTAAAATTGACTTAGAACAGTCTGATTCTCAACCATCCATATCGAGATACTGTTGTAGAGTGGATAATGTTGCCGAATTGTCGCACATTGGTTGACTTTAAATGGAGACAAACCTAAATCTCTCCATTTTACCTTTCATGTGAGGCAAAACGAAAGGAACAAATAAGACCAATCATTTTTCTAATCGTTATGAGATTTAATTCACTGATCTCTGGTAATTGCGTAACTTCGACAAAATTAAGCCGATTCATATGTTGTCTTTTAACCATTTTAAAAACGTGCTTCATTAAATCTTCGTGATGTGTATTAATATGACAGTGTAGTGTAAATTATTTCGCTTTCTGCAGTAATTGAAAGCGAAGCTTCTTCATCGTGATGTTCTCAACCGACACTCTTGCATCCTCTTAACTACATGGTCGGGGCACTGTGTCGCATGAATTTCTTTTGTCCTGTTTCGAATGGTGTTCAAGGTGTTCACAATGTGTTCAAGGTGTTCAACGATGTTCAATAATGTCCATACCGCTAGTTATCACAGAACACGCTGGCGCCACACAACTGCTGCACCTGGTGTTGATGGTTGCGTCAACTCTTTATTACTGGTTACGAAACTTCATACGAATATGCCTAAACAGTGCCTAATTTCTTAATTCACCTTATAATTCAAGTTTGTTTTGCATTTTTGATGAAACATAATGATTGTTATCGTCAAATTGTCAGATTTATCATTAAGTATAAAACATGTTTATACAATTACGTGTTTATTTAGAGTAACTGCGAGTTGTTGAAGACGAAATAACTGAAGATTATTGTTATTATGCAACGAATTATTGGAAATTTAATCGAAAACAAACAAAAAATATTGGTCAGAAATAAAACTAATAAAACGCAGAACGTGTTTGAATATTTGAATTAATGGATTTATTTACAATAATCAAACTTTCCATATACCAGGTTCTACAGGTTTTTCTATACAATTAAATTATTACTTCAATATAATTTCCAGTTATTTGAGGAATTATTCGTAAACATTCACTTTTATGTGGAATTTCATGTTTTTGTATATATTTTTTCAGAAAAATCGAATTACTTTCAGTGTTGCGAAAATGCGAGATATCCAAATTGAGTTCGCGTTTTCAAGATTCTGTGTCTTCGCCTGGTTGGCCAGGAAATTCCTCTTGAATTGAATTAACGGCGTGGGCCGGGCGGTGGCGGTGGCGATGGCGGGGGTGAGGGCGGGGCTGCGTGAAATTCGCGGTGGGTGAATTGCATGTGGAGCTGAGGAGGCGCCATTCCGGGCCGCTGGCTCGTTCCCCAGCGGCCGCATTGTCTGTCAACCCTAGCCCTGCCCCCGCCCCCGCCACCGCCCCGCCCCCGGCCGCGGACGTACACGCAGACGCGCGCGCTTTCTGTCGGCAGACGCGTCCGCGCGGGCCCTTGGCTAGCTGTGGGCCGCACCACGCACTGCGCGCGGCGCCTGGCCGTCTTTTTTTGTTTCTTATTTTTTCTTCTCTTTTTCTTCTCTTGTCTTCTCTTTTCTTCTTCTTTTTCTTCTCTCTTCTACTTTTCTTCTTCTCTTTTCTTCGTTTTTCTTCTCTCTTCTACTTTTCTTCTTCTCTTTTCTTCGTTTTTTTCTTTTCTTCCGTGTTTTGTTTGTTTTCAAGGCTATTTATTTACATATTCTAGGCGTACGTGTTGCGGCTGAAGTCTCAAGTATGGTTAACTTGTGAATTGGCTCCACAGTTAAAGTATGGTAATGATCGAATGTGAAACGTCTAGTGTGTTTGCGAGGAGAATATTGGCGGGCGTTGCAAATTGTACCAGTTCCCAGGCTGTTCCAAGTATGAAGAGAATTCTCAAGAAGGGAGTCTCGAAAATGCGTAGTAGTGAAACATGAAGTGAGGTACTACCGACAAACAGAGGTTAGGTTACATGGTGTTGTGCAAATGGATATGAACGACTTTCAGAACAGAGCTCGAAGCTACGTACATAGTCACTCAAATAATGTCACAACCTCCCACCAGCTGTCTTGATTTTCGTTTGTCGCGTGCTTTATTTCTTGTCACCGGATCGTACTGGACCTACACTGACCACCTCCTGTTGGCTAATATGCATTTCCGCGAAGTATGCTTTGACGCTATTCCCCCTTTGGGTGTTAACCATCATTTTGCATATGGTGAACATTAATCAAATAATTCGCGAATTAGCCAACCATTAGTAAAAGATAATTCCAATTATATATGGTCATCAGTCATAACGATACGTATTCCAATTAATAACTTCATTACATGAATTGTGTTCACTTAAAAATAATTATTTTTGTTACATTCAGTTCTACTAATTCCACAATGACATAGAAAACTCACAAAGTACTTAGTAAATTAACAATTACATGAAAAATATTAAAAAATCTAATGAGTAAATGTTTTAATACAGTTTGGGAAACTTGAGTGATGCTAGGTTGTAATGGACGTTTGAGCTATTGTGAACCAACTGAAATGGATCTTTAACTTAATTAAATTTATTTTTAATTTAATATTTTGCTGCTAGCAATTTTTTCTAATATGCGGACCAAAGACGTTTATTATTCGTGCATGCACGCGATGTTGCCTAATACAAGAACTAAAATGTGTGGCAGAAAATATTTCGAATGATAATAATAACAACAACAACAACAACAACAACACAACAGTTGTTTTCCTTACGAAACTAACGTTTCATGAAAGAAAACATTTAATCTACTTAAAAACTGCGTGTATATCGAACAACTTGCAAGTCGTTTACAGAATTATTATTACAAATAAATTACAATACACTAATATTAGGCCGCAATAATGACAATAAAACTGATTTAACATTCATTCACCCTTCATAATACGAACATAATTGAACATCACATTCGTTCTAGTCAAGGAAGACTCGTATTTAATGAGTGAATTGATCATATCAAAAAAATCTCTTGATGTTACATTACATGATCATCTTTCAGTTAACTTTAGTTGTATTCTCCTTAACATCGAGATGACACCAGTACACTTGCCAGATGAAATCCATTCACCTTCTGAAACACATTTATGTTTCCAATTCACGTATCCAGCTTACAGATACTTAAACATTTTTCTCAAGCTAAAACAAAAGTAAATACGAATTTAATTTATTGTCTTTTATTCTTCTTTATAAGTATATTTTTTGTCTCTCGCCAACACATTTCATAGACAATTGAACAACTCACTGTAGATATTTTCTTTCATGTAATGTTTTTGCTACAAATAATTCTTTATTTTAACAATAATAACGACGTTTCGGGGTGAAATATCATCCTCTAATTGTCCTATTTACTATGAAAATAAGAGGAAAATTAAAAATTTTAGTATGTAGAATTTTTAGATAGATAATTAATTTAAAATAAAAATTATACTCATAATTTCATGTTAACAAATATAGCAACCTGATTATGGCATGCCATTGCATCCCGAAAGGTCGTTATTATTGTTAAAATGAATAATGGTTTGTAATAAAACATTAAATGGAAGAAAACATTCAGTGTGTTCTTCAGTTGCCTACCAAAATTGCTGACCATGCTGAGTCAAAAATATACATAGCCGTTTCAGATTATGAGATCGTTGAAGCAGTAGTGCCGTAGCGATCTCCGACCGAAGAATCGCGGGTTCGAGTCCCGCCTCGGGCATTGTTGTATTTGTGTTCATTTCACCCCTACCATAACAGTTAACATACCATTAAATGCAATCGTGGTCGCTAATCACCGATATGATGCGACCTTCTGATGTTCTTTACCTAAATTGTTGGCCGGAGACACTAACGTACCTATAAAGAGAAATAAAAACAAAAAGTATAGCCAACCAATTCCTTGAACAAATTTAATTATTAAAATGCATTGTTGCGGAATATATTGTCTGAGCGCAATTGCGTCCAACAAGGTGACTATATATATTGTGGCGGTCGGCCACAACGGGTGATTACTCGCTGCCGTTCGCTACTCACCTCAAATGAATCCTCAGCTGAAGACATTTACTTCTTTTACGTCTACAGCTGATGATTCATTTGAGATGAGGAGCGAACGGCAGCGAGTAATCGTCCGTTGTTGCCGACCACCGCCGCGCAAGGCCCATCGTAGCCCTCCGGGGCGTCGCCATGGCAACCGCACTCGAGGCGTCGCGCGGCGCTCGGGATGCGCAGGAGGCGGTGGCGCGCGCCGCCCGGGACGGCTCTCCGGTAATGAGCAACGGCGCGCGCACGGAAGACGCGCTTCAACCACCTACATTTTCAATTTATCACTTGCTTTTGCGCTATGAAAAACAGTTCATTAGAGTGCGCGGGGCGGTCGGCACTCGGCAGCGCTGCAATGGACGCGGGTATTACGCAGCTGGGGGCAGGGAGCTCTCTCTCCCTCTCTCTCGCTCTTTCTCTTTCTGTCTCTCTTTCTGCCTCACTGTCTCTCTCTGTCTCTGTATCTCTCTCCCTCGGTTTCTCTCTCTTTCTGTTTGTCTGTCTCTGTCTCTGTCTCTCTCTGTCTCTGTCTCTCTCTGTCTCTGTCTCTCTCTGTCTCTCTCTGTCCTTCCTCGTCTCTCTCGTGTCTGTCTCTGTCTGTTCTCTCTCTGTCTCTCTCTGTCTTCTCTCTGTCTCTCTCTGTCTCTCTCTCTCTCTGTCTCTCTCTGGTCTCTCTCTTCTGTCTCTCTCTCTGTCTCTCTCTCTGTCTCTCTCTCTGTCTCTCTCTCTGTCTCTCTCTCTGTCTCTCTCTCTGTCTCTCTCTCTGTCTCTCTCGTCTCTCTCTCTGTCTCTCTCTGTCTGTCTCTCTCTCTCTCTCTCTCTCTCTCTCTCTCTCTCATGAAACCGTAGGCTACCGCGGTCGGAGTCAATGCGTACTCGGCCGTCCGGGAGATTAACCGAGAAACGTGGCCCTAGGCACCCTTGCCAACGTTTGGGCCCGCGTGCTGTGACCTTTGCTTGGGCGAAATGCGTTTAACCTCCTGTACAATAACAGGGTGAAGTGGTTCTGGGTGGACTGGGAGATCCTAGGTTGGAGTTCTGTTGGTGGCTGGACTTTCGACACTAGCTATATGGGTTGGTCGAATTCAGTCGCTGCCTGGCGGAAAAGTTTAGCGACAGGCTGCTCTGAAGGGTAGGTATCCGCGTTTTTTCGCTGATCACCAGGCGAATGCTGGAGTAGTACCCTAACAAATGGGCCACGGACTGCGCACAATCTTTCTTTCCTCGTCCTTGAGAGAGAGAGAGAGAGAGAGAGAGAGAGAGAGAGAGAGAGATTAGGCATAGCCCTTGGCACGTTTTCCAACGTTTGGACCGCCGTGCTGTGTCCTTTGTTAGAGAAATGTGTTTAATCTCCAGTGCAATAACTGGGAAACGTGGTTCAATGCATCAGCTGATATCAGTGCAGTGCATCTGACTGGAAGGTCCTGGTTTTCCGATCTTTCATTCCTCTTCCTTGTTTTGGAAGGAAGGAGGTTAGGCATAGCCCTAAGCACGCTTGCCAACGTTTGGACTGCCATACCGACCTTAGTAAGGGCGAAGTGCATTTAGCCTCCGGATGTGGCGTCTCCCGAGCAGCTAAGAATGAACCAGGATGGATGTTTTAATACAACTAGAATTGAGAGGTTGGCTACTGTAACAATTTACCTCTTATGAAATATGACGAAAAATACGAAAATTATGGCTTTCGGAAATATCACGTGTTACTTTTTGAATAAACGAGTAGCGTTCGTGTAATTTGTGTTTAAAATTAATGAAATTTATTAAAAAATATTTTCTAAGAAACTCTTCCAAATTCTTCAATTTGTACTCTCGGAAAGAACCAAGGGTGCTTAAGAAATAGCACAGGTGTAATTTTCGTTGAACTGTCTGAAGTTTTGGGAAAATTCAAGGTTTGAAATAATGGCGACTTTGTTAGCTTTTTAAGAGTCGGCAAAACTGCCGAGCAGCTGTAGGATGTTTCGGTAAAAAAGAGGCGAGGGCGGCAAAGAAAATGCCTGGAGACGTAAGTTACATTTAATACCGTCTGATTCCTAAAATAGTACTACGTATTGAATAAAAGAAAAAAGTACTTTCACCGTGAACATTCTTCTACGGCTTAAAAAGCCTATGCCCGCGAAACTTTTTCCACAAGAACCTATACTAATATATACTTCTTTTATTCAAAATTAGGTCGGTAAGGGCCAATTTCTTTTTCATTATTATCTTGAAGAATAGAGATTTTGCTTTCATTTAAACTACTTTTGGGGGGTTCTTCACCGATCTAACTATCTTATTATCTTAATGACTACAAACAAACTTGAATTCTTAAATCTCGTTTGGTCATCCACTCATAGATGGAGCTCTAGCTCTAAGTATCTAGCTCACCCAGAATCTTCACGTAAATTGAGTCGGTCTTTTAGTAGTTGTTTTACTTCCTTACATAAAGATTTACAATTATAACCTTTGTCATATTATTTTCTCTATGTTTCTTCAGAAGCAAATGGCAAACAAAATACGCTTTTCCTATTTTTTAAAGAGAGTTACGTATTATTATAGTTTACAAAATTCTGGAAATATATGTTGCGTAATAATGTGGCTTTGTGGGTCAGTGGTTCAGTGGTTGCTCGTTAAGTTGTTCAAAGCCATACATCAGTAACTAAATTCCGCCACCTCCGATCCACCGAATCGGGAGCAAGGATCGTCTGACTGGACCTGCATCGCGGTAGCATTAGGGCAGTAATATGATATCCTTTGTGGTAATACTAGATGAAATGAATCACCCGCCCTCCCTTGCCAAACGCGCATTAGAGGCATTCCAGAGATGAGAAACCGATAGAGACCCCATTGCTAAAGTGCATAACTGGAATGTAATCGTTAACCACGTGTGCAACATGTAACTGACCGCGAAGGTACCTAACAGCAAATGTGAAGTACTCTTATTTGATTTTTTTATTTCTTAGGAGAACATAAGATTGGGCTTCGGTGCTGTAACGGCTAGCGTGTCAGACTGTTATACCCAATTTCTTGGGTTCAAACCCAATCAAAACTGGGGGCGAAAAAAACCGTCTTACGTCTTTCTTTGGAGGGAAAGTAAAATTGGCTGTCCAATGTTGTAATATTACTCCATATAAAAGATGAAGACAAAAATAAACCTCTGAGCTATAGTTTCACCTGTTTCGGCCCAGTGATATCGTCTTTCATTACAAGATGGTGAAAGCTAAGGAACAAAATATGCGTGTTCAGGCGAAAGAGGAAACTTAATGGCCTGAGTTTCAATGCAATAAGGCATCATTAATTGATTGACAAGAACCCATGAATATGTTCTTAAATGAGAATATTAGGCAAAATATGAAATTGCTTTTCTGCTTAGTGATATTTTTATCGAAACAGGAATAATTTTATTTAATTGTTTCGAAGATGTTGGAGTAATAAATTTTGACATTCCTTGGTTACCATCTCAAGGAAAAGAACGAGCACAATTTTATTGTGTACTACCGGAAGAACCCTGCATCGCCAGGTTGTTTTTTAATTACTAGGGGGCGGGTTTTGATGAAATGTCGTTTTTTTCACTTTTGCACAATGCCTTTTAGTACAGACATTAATTTTATGTTATGACAAAAGGAAATTACCCATTTTTATATGATGTTTTGTGCATTTTTCAACCATCTTGACTTATAAGTCATTGTTTACCTCATTTTTTCGTTTTTAAATCATTTTCGCTGATTTAATCCATTTTAACATCATTTTAATGGAACTTGCTTCAAATAATATTTACGATATGCAACAAATTCTCCTCAAACTTCCTCAATAGCTTATTCGATTTCATCGTTCAGAAATTATAATGTCAATCGTTGCAAGTATGTAAATTTAAGTTTCAGTGACGCCTATCACCGCCATCATCGGTTCTGCCGATTTCGCGATTGACAGAAATTTCTTGGAAAAGAACAGTCCAAACCAAACGTTTGCAGGCTGAGTTCACTTCAACGACAGCCTGGATCAGTAGTATATCCAATAGCTTGGGTTGTTCAACCAAACTGGTTCTGATCAAACGTTTTACGTCATTTTTAGGGCATTTTAGAAATGGCCTATTATTGATCATTTTTCATTGTTATTGATCAGTTTAATGGCATTTTATTGATTATTTTTCGCGATGTTTTAACACCTTAAAATCCGATCCCTATTGATCAGAATCCCCTATTACACAGAAAACGAAATGAATTACAAGTGTAGTGTCCTCGTGCCTTACCTTCTCGGTATACGGCTTTGTCTAAACTGCCCCACCCCCACAACCCAGGGTGTGCCCAGGGCGTGGGAGGGGAGTGACGACGCTTGGCGGCGGGGACGGGGGTGGGGCTGGAAGGAGGTGGAGGCGGCGCTGCCTGTCACGGGCGCGGCCGATGCAGCTGCGCCAGGGCAGCTGCCCGTCTTGCATCTGCGCCAGGTCCTTGCAGCTACACGCGTCGCCTGCTCGCTCCGCGGAAGGCACCGCCTCCACAGCCGCTGGCTGGAGGAGAATTCTAGCGGCCGGCGCCTCTGACAGGTAGTTTTCCGTGGTTTCTCCGTTCAACACCAGGCGAAGGCAGGAGCAGTACCCTAACAAACGGGCCACGGTCCACGCGCGATCTCTCTTTCATTATTGTTGTCCTATCCTCGCCTGTTACTTACACACGCCCCCCCCTACATCAATAGGGTTGGTCAGAGAAAATCAAGGGACTGGAGCAGTTCATTCATTGGGACCCCTCGTTTCAAACAAAAAATTTCCTCCTCCCCCATTTCACAATCATAATTAATTTCTCCATGCATCGGAAATATCATTCACCGTTAAATTAAGATTATAGATGAATATGCTTTCTATTTTTTTTAAGTGAAGAGAAATTCAAATCCCTAATTAAGTAGGTTCCTGGGGTAAGTTACTCTACCCCTTCATCTTCTTCTGATCGTCCCCTGATCACCAAACATGGCGGGAGATCGGTCGGAAACTTAGAGCTTGTTCAGTCTAGAGATCCTACCACCCAGCAGGGAACATGCGGGTAACACATTCACTTCTAAGGGCACTAAAGACCAAATCTGCTGCCCTTCGCGGGAACATAAATCAATTGACCAAACAAACAATGCATCGCGACCACCTCGCTGCCAGTGGGCCGCGACCGATCTGCTCTTCGTCAGCGGGCCGTCTCTTCGTCCGCGGGCCTTCTCTTCGTCCGCGGTCCTTCCCTTCGTCCGCGAGTCTTCTCTTCGTCCGCGAGCCTTCTCTTCGTCCGCGGGCCTTCTCTTCGTCCGCGGGCCTTCTCTTCGTCCGCGGGCCTTCTCTTCGTCCGCGGTCCTTCCCTTCGTCCGCGGGCCTTCTCTTCGTCCGCGAGTCTTCTCTTCGTCCGCGAGCCTTCTCTTCGTCCGCGGGTCTTCTCTTCGTCCGTGGGCCTTCCCTTCGTCCGTGAGCCTTCCCTTCGTCCGCGAGCCTTCTCTTCGTCCGCGGGCCTTCGCTCGGTCCGACGATGAGCTGCAAGTCAGCCATCGATCGGCGGCGCCGCGGCCAACACCGCAGCCGAAAGGTCGCCGTGGAATGCTGCACTTGATGCAGACGGCGCAGGTGATTTGGTAGCGCAAAGGAGGCTTTCAGTGGCGAAATCAAACGAGGTAGCGCATTCACAACCCAAAATAACACACGGCTATCTACCCATTACTTACCATTTTTTTAAATACCTTTTTTTAATTTTTAACGAACTTAAAAATAATCTTGCATCGCTCTTTGCGTAGTCGTATGTGATGAACGCATGCAAGTCAGTATATGACAATTAAATTAATATCATAAAACGGAACCGATATTTTAACCCGCCGCTGAACGACGGGTGAACGCCGTGCGTGCCTTTGATTTGAATTTTTTCTACTAAAAGTTGTAATGACAATTGATTTTTGAAACTCGGTTAATTTTCTTATAAATGTGTTACGGATACTACAGTGAACTATCGGGAGCATCTGTTCATTGAAGCCGTTCTTGTCCAGTGAGCCGTTCTTTATATTGCTAGTGCGTGGCTATACGCGTTGGTAATTTATTCTGGTTTGTAGAATATGTTGTCTATTATAACGTTATAAATGGTAAAATATTCTGGCATACTTTTTATGCTATTTTTTACTAATTTACTTTATTTGACCGTTTTTCGAAGCTTTTAGGTTCGGTTTGAAATATAGTTTTGTGGCCACAATTGTAAAACCCAGTCTTAAAAATTTTAGATATAAAGCGGTTGGTTTGAAAAAAAACTGTGTGACTCTAGATGAAAACATGGTGGAATGCCGTAGTTCATGCCCGAATTTTGTAAACTACAATAATAATAATAATAATAATAATAATAATAATAATAATAATAATAATAATAATAATAAAGTAGAAGAAAAACATTCTTTCCAAAATAAGGAAAGCACATTTCGTTACCCATTTGATCATAGGTAATCATTTAGAAAATAAAATTATTTGTCATTTTCAAATTAACGTTCCCGAATTGAAAAAAATACTATTGGCATTTTTCATTCTTCTGGGTGCAGATTTCTCGACGTACTATTTTATTTGCCATTTGAAATCTGTTTTAACCTTCCAGTGGGCGCGCGTAAAATGCTCACACCAGCAGACGCATGTCATAAACTTTAGGTTATTCAATGTCTGACTGGAGACCGTTCCCGGTACTTTTTTTTTTATTTTTCTCCTGAATTTACTATTTCACATTTCACTCGACTGTTGCCCGAAGGGTATCTATCACCAGATCGCTCCGTGTCCCGATAACACTTTATATAGGTATGGGTCTGATAAGTCTTCATACAGATGCATGAAGCCAGCGTTCTGCGCACATGCGTCATGAGTGCGAGTGACTGTGGGGTAGTTTTGGTTTTAAAATGAAATATAAGCTTCTTAATAAAATAACAATACGTTAACCTTCCAGCGAGCGTGCTGTCGAACATTTTACGACAATAGCAGATTTTTCTGATTTACTGTCAACTCATTGCTGGCAAAGACTTCTGCGTTCTAGGTATTCCTCGCAGATATCTTTAGTGACGCATTCCTGCAGCCACTGCTTAGTTTGCATGCGATATTCAGTTTTGATGACGCTCTATTCGGGATGTGTGTTTGGTGTCGTAAAAACTGCACGCCTGCTTTCATTCTAAAATTGTATTATATAGTAATTTGACCTAATCGAAATTTTGTGTAAAATGTCCAGAGCTCGGTAGCGAAATATTTACGTAAAGTAATTTGTTTCCTAGGATTGAGAACTCTCTTGGTTTTTTACTCATAAATAATAATATTTACTTTAGTTATCAACATTTCATTATGTGTTAAGCTGTGAAATTATATATTGATACAAATACCGTATTTGAAAACAACAATAGGAATTTTCTTTAACACAATCTTTCTTTCATGAATTCTCTTATTCTCATTATTTAATACTCGCTACAGATTCCTCCCTTTTGCATGCATGGCCAAGTTCCCTTGTAATCATTAATTTAGAAATTTTACTTTAACACAAAACTTGGACTTCCTACAATGGCAAATACAATTATAAATAAATGTTCCCCGTTTTTTCTGATTTCCTTTCGGAGATCCACCACAATCTTGAACGTCATCCAGTTTCCATTCTGCCTCCATTTCCAAAGAATTCGGTTCACACCAATGATGCTCGCATCCTCCACACACGTAATTATATTTCCTCTCTAACTGTACATATCTACCTTAAAACATCGCCTTTACAAATTCACAATTCAGTCCAATTCTTTCCGCAACCTAATCGCTTTCCCTTTTACATCCGACTCGCAACGCATCCGGACATCGTCTGCCCTATTTTTTCATCTCGCGTGCCCTTCATCTGTCTTTCGAAATTATACTCCAACACGTCTCTACTTCGTTTCGCCCGCCGATCCTTCGATTCCTCTCACACGATCGAACTCCTTATTTTCACACACATTTCATCATATTATCTGTTTTCTTGGATTTCTTGCTCGTAATAACGTCTTAATTTAATTTTTGCTCCACGGAATTTGCTCACGTGTCCTTACACTGCATTATTTATTAATATATTTTATATTTTTCCCATTATGAATTCTGTTGTTCTTTCCCTGTATTGTTTCCAAACTAGAGCTCACCTCGGTTTTTTTCTATACCCCAATTGTTGTATAAAATCTAAAAATACTATTTACTACCAGAAAACTTATCCGTTGATAAACATTCGCATTTAGTATCAGAAACTCTTGTTCCTTTGCAGTATCGGGTTGTTGTTTGTCTGTTTTCAATACTCAAGTCACTATCACTATCCAATTCATGATCTTCTTCTCGATTAAAAACTTTGTAAAATATTCTGAATTTAATTCGCATGAATTCTTTCTCTGGACATTTTACACAAAATTTCGATTAGGCCAAATTACTACATAATACAATTTTAGAATGAAAGCAGGCGTGCAGTTTTTACGACACCAAACACACATCCCGAATAGAGCGTCATCAAAACTGAATATCGCATGCAAACTAAACAGTGGCTGCAGGAATGCGTCACTAAAGATATCTGCGAGGAATACCTAGAACGCAGAAGTCTTTGCCAGCAATGAGTTGACAGTAAATCAGAAAAATCTGCTATTGTCGTAAAATGTTCGACAGCACGCTCGCTGGAAGGTTAACGTATTGTTATTTTATTAAGAAGCTTATATTTCATTTTAAAACCAAAACTACCCCACAGTCACTCGCACTCATGACGCATGTGCGCAGAACGCTGGCTTCATGCATCTCTATTCACATGAATGACTACACCCACGTACAACTATTTTGATGTATGTTCATTTAAAAGTCTAGTGAGAACAATAGCATTCGTTAATACATTGTGGCCCATAATGTGCGCTCTAAAATGATTTTCCCATTCATTTTAATGTCATTTATTACTCAATGTACCCAAATAAATCCATGAGCTGAAAATGCTGTTTTAATTAATTTTATTCAAATGTGAATTTGCATTATAATATTCTCGGTAAACGCTAGATTGAAGTGAAGTCAATTGAATTTATTTTAAATTGAGACATTCTCATGGACGGTTTAAACATTTTATTAGATTATTTTGTTTTATTTTTTACAATATTGTTCTCAATTATTTTGTACGGGCTGTAATGAAATTCAATATATTTTGAAACGTATGTTTTCTTTTGTTATTTATAGTTATAATTTGAAGCGCATATGAAGCAGAAAACCTCTGGGGAGGTCGAGTTTTTTTCTTGGCAGAAAAATACTTAATTTCTTTTTTTTAAACACCTAGTTTCATTCAAGGCAATGTTTTCCAAAGAATATTCGTTTTCTAAAATTATCATAAATTACCAATGTCGAAGACTGGTGCTGTTCGTGGACGTTGACAATGCAATGACTTTGAGCATCTTACAAATACCTAGAGTTGACTCAGATCATAGTGAACCTCTGATGACTAGCAGGTTTTGTTCCTGTAAAAGATGTTACAAAATGTACATGTTGCGTTCTCTGCCCTGTTATCAATTTCACTACATGCGATGATGCGAAAATAAATTAAATTTACTCAATGATTGATTATCTTATTACAGTGGTCCATTAAAATTTTCAGACACTGGAATGCAAATGTAATAAAATAATTAAAGACGTTGTCATTGCCAACAATATTATTTAATGCAATAGGCACACTTTCGATGGCTTAGCCATCGATCATTCAGTTGTCTGCTGGATGGAGGCCACAAAAACGGATTACCTAGTCGGTAGCGTACCTGCCTACGGTAGTCCGTTTTGTGGCTTCCATCCAGCAGACAACTGCATGATTGAGGGCTAAGCCATTCGAAAGCTGCTATTGCAATTAAATAATTATTGTTGGCAATGACAACGTCTGTAATTATTTTATTGAAAAAAATGCCAAAGATATCCACACCACAAACACCTATATTGCAAAATGTAAGGATGTATTTGGAAATCGGTCATCATGACTTTTGCCGCGCTAGCTGTGTCCCATGTCCGCGCATTCTATAATTCTCCACACCAAAATTATTATGATAGTTCACCGTGACCCATTTGGAATTGGTTTCTTGCCCTGTTGCTAACCCATTCTTTCATTTGTGATCCTCTGCCTACTTTGTCCCCATTGTGTCCCAAACCTCTTTTCTGAATGTCTCTTTTAAAAGGATTAATGATGACATAGCCCAAATGCGGATTTGCACTATTTCATCTTGTCTTTTTCGTGCTACACTCGACAGAAAACGCCATAATGAGCTGAAACATTTTGCTCTTGGTGCATTCTATCTGTCCATTCTTTTCGCCGCAAATGTTACGAAATAAAAACACGGAGGCCTAAAACTCTATGGCTTTGAAAGTCGCGGAACTATCGCATTTTTGCAATAACCGTAACCATCGAGTTCTTCTTTATCGAGAGGTCGAATTAAGTTAGTCCTATATTTAGATTACTAGGTCTACGATTTTACACTGCGCACAGCAGCGTCAGTCGTCTGTAAAACATAATCGATTTCAAATTCTCTCTTCCAATGTGAATTTAAAAAATATCTTATGTTTCACGCCCCTCTTAAAACGGACGGCGCAAAACTATTTTGTCTTATGAAAGTATTAAGAAGAAGAAGAAGCAAAACATGACATTGCTCCAAACAAAAGAAATAACTTATAACAATTAATATTTCCAACCTCTTAAATCAGCTGTTTCATCAAATCATCGATTGTCACTCGTGACTGTTTCTAGACAAAACTGGTGGTTTCTTAGTGGAATCGAACTTCAAGTCTACTGATCATCGAATCGTAACCAAATAGTACGGAATCGTTCTCGCCCCATTTTAGTGTCCCACCTCATGCGTAATTGAGATGTACCACTGTTTTATTACCTTCCACGGTTATTAGTGCCTTTCCATTTAAATTGTCATTTGTTTTAGGTGTTTTTTAAACAGTGAATATATTGAAGGTAATAAAGGAAACAGAACACCTGCCTAATTCTGTTTATTTAGTTAGATATCGCGTGTCATACATGCATACTAACTTCCTGGGCAAACAACTCGATGAAAGTTCCCCGAAGTTGCAACCCACGCAGAGCAGAAATGGACGTGCGATCGAAGAAGGCTGATGGTGTTCTGTGAGCGGTCCGAAAGATGAGAGCATGAGGATGAATTGGTGATTGGGGGGGGCGCGCGTCAGGATCGCAAGGGTCCGGGCCATGAAGAGGGGGGGGGGCACAAGGGCGCGTGCCCTATCGACCGCAGGGTTGCCGGGCGCGGAGGCGGTAATAACCGAGCCTGCCCACCCCACCCCAGCCACGCCCTCGCGGCCTCTCTAATTGAATCATTATCTGGGTTGCGAGGCGGGCGGAGGCGGGGCGAGGCGGGGCCGAGGCGGCGGGGCGGCGGCGGGCGGGCGGATAGAGAACGCGCCCCCTAGAGGGCGCTGCGACGTGATCTCCCCCTCACACTTCCGCCTCCCGCACTTCTCGCCGTTTGCGTGACAATTTCGGCCTGGCCAATCTGCTTCTTCCGCTTTGGTAATTCATGATGGCAAATAGCTATGCAGGAGGCCATGGAAATCCGTTGTTCTTTTTTGTAGAGGTTGGTATTATCCGCGTACGTTTTCTTGAACCCTCACTTCTTTCGCACGTTTTTTTGAACCCTCATTCCTTTTGAACGGTTCTTCGAACCATCACTCTTTTCGTACGATTTCATGAGCACTCATTCCTTTTGCACATCTTTTTTTGAACCGTCGCTCCTTTCGAAAGTTCTCTTGACCACTCACTCCTTTCGATCATTTTCTTGAGCCCTCACTCCTTTTGCACGTTTTTGAGCCCTCACTCTTTTCACTAGATGCGATAACAATGAGTTGTTGTTTATTTGGACAACAGGAGTATTACATAAAGTATTTAGCCCTTATTTCGATGCAAAACCGTGCCAATTACATGACAGCGAGCATTTCTGGCTATCACATTTTGCCAACAATGCTTGTTGATATCTTTTTTTATTAATTCCACTAATGATCGTAAAATGATGGGAGTAGGGATTACGGGGTTCATGAACACTTACACGAGTACGCTCAGAGACACATTAAATAAAACAACTAATAGTATTTTTAGAGTAAATCGTCGAGTGTAGTGCATTTATAGTTTTCGATTTGGGGAATTTGAACAAACTTGCATGATTATGCTAGTAGGTACTATGCTAGTGGCTATCTGTGTGATCCATACTGCATTATTATTCCATGCCCGTGGCTTGGGTCTGTTTCTACAAAGGAACACATTTTCTCCCCTGATGCCACGCACTGTTGCTCAAAAAGTATGAAAAAATGTTGGGAGAAATCTGAGAAGTAAACTCTTTTGTGTATACCAACATTATACATAATCTCTTCTGGCGTCGAAAATCGTACAAAAACTGCAGTATTCTGAAACTAGTTCAATTAACTAACATGCGTCATCAAACAATGTTATTGCAATTGCTGTAGTATTGACAGACCTTTTATATATTTTTCTTGAATTGGAGATTGCAGATGTTATAACATGGAATTCTGAGTTTTTTTTATTGTTTGGGAGACAAGTACTCACGATCGTAGGCCTATTTAAAAATGCCTGGATCTCACATTGAAACACGTATATAAGGGATCTTTTTTTCTACTATACTAAACAGTTTTGATAAGTAATATCGGTTAATCAGTACTCACCGGACATGATGTACTCACCGTAAATATCAATTTTCGATCGAAACTGATGTGGAATTATAGGAATTACAGCTTCAGCGTGAAACGAAAAATATACTAGTCTATGAATGCAGTCACAGTAGTCGATGTTCTCAGAATAGTAAGAATGAGCACATCAATTGATTAAATTCATGGTCGGTAATTGCAATGAAATTGAATGTAAAAGCTCGTTCTGTAACTACTAGAAAAACATTTGTTTCAACCTCGTCTTCTTTGAGTAGTTATAAGTGTGATAAGGATAATATGTAAATTTCAATAACATATCTTATTGTCTCGTTAGTTCTTTCTATTTCCTACTATGTTCACATAATTTCTAAAATTCTCCAAACTGTGAAATGACAGAGTTTGCTTTAATATTTAATTTCACGTTTGGCTTTCTCTTTACCGATACCTCGTATATTTTTTGCAATTTACTGCTACGAGTGTTTTAATTGCCTTTTTTTATTTCGTATCATCGTTTCGGGGAGCTCGTAATTAACGATCGCGCGAGTAGTTTGAATCTCTGGCACGTCGGAAGCGAATGCGCACGTTGCGAACTTTGTCCCTTGTCATTTAAAGAGGAAAGTGGCGATTTCTGTCATCACTTCGTACGTTTTGTTTCCAAATACAAATTTTCCGTAGTACACACGTTTCGTTGGAAAACTTTACAAGTAGTGTGTATTCATTTCCCAATAAGCGGCTTGATTTACGCTCCTCCCGAGAAAAAAACATGACCTACACTTACGGGATCAATGACCGTACTAGTGGACGCGCCCGGAATGTCATTAACAATCAATCAAACAACCATAGAAATGACTCACCCGAAAACGTGAATCAACTGTGCAGTTCGGCCGTGTCGCGATCTGCCTGCGCGTTCACAGCTGGGCGAGCAGCCCTTGTGGATGGCGCGTCTGCGGAGCCGTCAGGCGCGGCCGTTGCGCCGGAGTCTCTCGCCGTGATAAGCAAAGCAGCGCCCCCGAGGGCCCGCGTGTCGTTTCCGTGCGGCGCAGCGCTGAGCCGCGGCGCGCAACGGCCCAACGGGGAGCGCAGACGACGACGTGCGGATCACGAGGCGCCCCCGCGGCCTCCTT
>BOPP01000032.1:9142419-9164805 GCA_017312745.1 Gryllus bimaculatus
GACGCCCATCCCCGCCCGCCAACGCCAGCCCACGCTCGTCCATCCCCGCCCGGCCACGCCCGTTCACGCTCGTCCATGCCCGCTCGCCCACGCCCGGGTTTGCTACGATCACCGTTGCTTCCACCATTCTCACAATGGCCGTATGCATATGCTATGCTACATACTCCCAGCGACGTTCTAGTAACAATTTTCCACTTCAATTTCTGAAAGGCTGTGTGCGTAATGGAAATGAATCGAAATAACTGAATCGATTCAAATAGAAATTCAATTATACTTTCAATTATTCAATTTCATTCAGACTGAGACATTCTCGGTAATAATGAAATAAAAGTGTAGATTCACTTTAAAAAATCTAGAAGCATTTTTATGTATATGATAGAAAATAATAATTTGAAAAATTTAGCCTAAATTATCACAGACAAAATACTCAACTTTTCAGTGAAAACCTTGGAATCTTTTTAGCTCTTTCAGAGATTAGCCCGGAGAAACAAACTAAATCCTGGAAAATAATTGAAATGGCTTGATTAATCAACCAAAAAAGCAAATGCGATTTTAACTAGTTGAGCTACAACAGCACATACTTTCTTACAATATTTGTGACGCCTTCAGAAAGTTATACTTCTAGCCTATATGAATCTACAAAAGTGTTTCCAACTAACAAATTTTATTTCCTGGCCGAACTTCGAACCAATGATATAAGGAGACTTTATCATGTGTGGTTCCCTAAGTATAATCCACGGATCAGTGGGTTATTCAGGTTAGCGAATAAAACGCACTGCTCTGAAGACAACTGACAAAACCTCAGTATTCAAAATATGAAAATATTATTTTTAAAATGTGTATGCAAGTGTGGTTACCATGCAAGCAGGACGTAAGTAGAGATACAGACATACCGAGATACATCAAAATAGAGATACGACAGAAGTCCACTGTATTAAACGGAGGAAAGCAATACGAACTAGCTGTGAAAACACTCTTTGATTAATTGCACGTCTATTTTAAATAAAACTTGAATTACAATTTAACTATACATTTTAACTAGATCAACAGTTGGTCTGCATAAGCGAGGTCGCTAAGGCTGAACAGTCATAGCTGTTTCTCCTCGAAGGGTCGCTGGTTCGAAGCTCGCCTCGGGCATAGATGTTTGTGCGTTTGTTAGTGTTGGTGTTAGGGTTTGTGAGTGTGTTAATGTTGAAAATAATTCGCAGTGGCAGCAATAGTTTATTAAGATATTTGTAATTTCAGAGCCCCGGTATTGAAAAATAAATGCTCTTGTTAAAATGTCGCATAAATGATTATCTTCTTGTTTTAAAAGAGAGGTCCACTTTTGGAGCACCAACTTCAATGATTTTTAATCTCTCATTAAAAGTTAATGCGGCGAAAGAAACCATAAGAACTTCGTCAATAGAACACTAGCAAGCACTTAGTGGCACGACCGCACCACGGTCCTTTTCATCACTCGCTCACGCCGAAATCTTGACAACCATGCAGAATGTGAGTTTCCAAGTAACATACAGGTTCGCAGAATGACTGAGTCTGCACTCTGCTCTGGCTTTAAAGTCAAAACATCACGTAGACATTTTTTGACGAATGCCCTTTAAATATTGTGCTCACAAACTAATAAAAAGACTGACTAGGTGGTAAAAGACGCAAGATAACACGAAAACAGATCGTAATGAGAATACACGCGGCTGCGGTGGCATTTTGCGGGGACGATGGTGTAACGGTTAGCGTATCGAACTGTTATATTCAAGTTGGCGGGTTCAAACTCTATCGAAGCCGTGGATTTTTAAGGGCGAGAAAATCCTTCGTACGACTTCCTTCGGAGGGGAAGTAAAGCCGGCTGTCCGATGTTAGTAGATTTACTGTAAAAGATTCTCAAGCCAAAATGACGCCTCTGAGCTAAATTCAAATCGCCTGTTTCGTCCAAGAAATACCACCTTTCTTCTCTAGTGGGGAGCGTAGCGAAATTTGCGTGGTCAGACTGAAGAGCGTGCCTGATGGCCCGAGTCTTGCCACGGAAAATAAGGCATCGATTCAATTCAGTATGCGCGGTAACATTTCTTTTCGGGCCAGCCTGTAACTCGAAGATCGCATATTGGGAACTTGCGAAGAGCTCTCACAGGCGACCTTGGACTCGGCTGCTCAGTTCATGTAGAATGTTGCGGTACGCATTTCAACCTTTACGTTAATTGAAGTGTGTAAACTGCAGTACATTCCCAGAGAATATTGATCTTCAGAAGTTTGTTCGTTATAAGATACATCCCATTTCAACATGAAAGTGCAACGAAAATATTTTGATGATTTCCAAATTTAAATCTATTACACTGAAACCTGTAGGGGAGTGTCACTTCCAATACATCCATAATCTGATTCGAACTCCTGACCACGGGCTAACTCACCATGCACTTTCCGTTACACCGCGCAGTTACTCGGCTGTTCTCACTTTTCCGGACCCCAAAACATTAACGATCTCTCCCACTACATCTAATTTCAAAGAGTTAGAAATATTCTTAAGCGACCTTCGCTCTATCTGTGCGAAAATCTCCCGGTTAGAGGCACTGCACTGGCAGTTAATGCCCTGAGCCACCTCTCCCGGGAGAGATAACAACCGACATTGAGTGGTCCCGACAGTTCCGATTTGTGACTGAGACTTACATATGGATTGCACAGATGGTAATAGAGCGCGTGCGCCCTCCCGACACTGCGAAAGCAATGGCTTGCTTGAGAACGATAGATAATGGAATGCGTTTTTTCCGGCTCGAAGTGGCAACGTGTCTTAAATATTTTTAATTTCTGACGATGAACATTTTGAAACAAGACAAGAACCGACACGACGTTATGATCAGTAGAATGTCATGACTTTCTTGAGTAATCACACTACAATGAATATGCATGGTAGCTAGCACTACCCTCCGGTCTCTCTATACAAATCAATCACCTGAGGTTTTGAGCAGTAATGTAATGTGTAATCGTGATGAAGCGATTGAATTTTATGATGTCATTTTATTGAAGAACACACTCCTAACGACTTTAACTACCAATTTTATCATAGCCCAGATTTATGTTAATTTACTTGCACTACAATTTAAAAATGAATTTACTTACAGATATCAATAAATATATTTCTATGAGTCGAAAATATCAATCTATTTGGAAGATTGAGAAGGAATATATGTTTTTATAATGAACATTGTAGCTTCTAACTGGCAATGATGTTGAACAACTTTCAGAATAATGTTTGCATTCTCTTAAACATTGCTTGTAAAAAATGTGCAAACGAAATATAAATAAATCATATAAATAAATGAATCTTCCTAATGATATCACATCTTATAACCTACTGAAATGCCAGGCATTCGGTTGCATTTATTCAACTCTCTTTTGTTTGTATGAGCGGTTATCCAATTGTTGCATGATCATACCCCTCTATTGTGTATTTGCGGTAAACAAGTTGTAATATTTTCACGCACAGTATACTCGTTTTTCCTGCATTGGTGATATCTTATTAGTCTTTATGTAATCCAAATAACAGTAAATGATTATCTTTGCGTCTCTTTGTATACTAAGCTTGAGTTCACGGTCTCATTTGCTAACAAAACCAGATATATTTCTTCTAATCTAATTGCCTGCAAACAATAGTTTCTCAGTGTAGACCCATCCCTTCACGCTTGAACACTTTTGAGACTAAAAGTAAGCAGAAATATCGGTTCCATACGGGATAAATTTACGAATGAAACAAACCAAATGTACCCATCACAACTTCGCGGCAAAATCGTGGTGAAAATCCTGGCGATATTTTAGCCCCATATCCCACCGCGTGCAAAGCCCGTCTGCGGTGAATAAGTCTGATATATGTTGATAACATAGCTTGTTCATACACGTGATATTCCCACAGCGGCGAGAATTATGCGTCCACATTGTAACGCCGCGACGTAATGTGGCCATCATAAACGGAACAGCTTCGGGCGGAACAGATAAGAGTCGTAACGCAATTACGAAGAGAATTAATAATTATGCGTTTTTAATCCTCTCGTTTGCGAATTTTTAAAATTGTACGAAAAAGTTTAAAAGTATGTTAATGCACTATGTTCTATCGATATACGCGTGTGTAGATGAGGTGAAAATATTGGAATCAAGAGTACAATATTTGCTGTCATTGCTGCTTTTTGTTTTATGGAATAAAAATGTTATTGTTAGCCAACGCCCACTGTTGACATGTTAGCCATTTGGTGACGCGCCGACCAGTATAGACGTGCAGACTTTCCTCTCAGCTTGTAGTGATTTGCACACCCACAATGGTCTAGCGCATAGGTGGCGAATCACTGTTGCTCATTGGACACATGTGGTAGACCACGGACGCGAGTAACTTGTGGAATAAAAATGTGACGAAAGCTATCTTATCAAGCTAGTTAGTTCAAGATGTCATATACTATATGGAGATAGCTGGCAGCTTATAATTTTCTTTGCTTGAATCCATTATGACATTGAATATTTACTATATATTATCTCCAAAATGTTGCCCTTCCTATTTGCATTAAACCCTACAATCTACCCTTCCCATCATTACTCATTGTCTGTTCCGCCTCCTCTGCCCATCTCCTGCCATCTCACCTCCCCCTTCCTGTTTCGCTGTTCCTTTTACTCCAAGGCGTTCCGTCTTTGTATCTGGCGTATACCGACTGCATCCCGCGATTAACATTTCCTTAGCCGTTTACGTACCTCTTCAAGAAGACGTAGCCCGACTCCATCCCTTTCCTTCTCCTTGAGGATTGATTTGTACGTTGCACGTGATCTGCTTCCATTCACATTGATCGATTATAGTTGATCATCTTCTGTCTGTTTACAAGAAACATTTGAACGCCCTTTTAGAGCACTGGCAACGTTGAAAAAACTCTTTAAAAGTTTGTGGAAACAAAACGTGAAATCACCTATCACGAGCATCTTCTTTCGTCGCTAACTTCATGAACGCAACTCCGGAAATTCTGCCATGTTCACTTGTACGATTTTCTCTAGACTAATGCGAGAACATCTGTATGAATGATCATTTTACTACAATGTCTACACCTTCCGGGAGAGATGACTTAGGGAATCAGCTGATGTCACTGTAGTCCCTCTGACCGGGAGGTCCTAGGTTCGAGTCCCAATTGTGGCAGGATTTTCAACACTAGTGTGTTAGCTACGTCGAATCAAACGCTGTCTGGAAGAGAATTCTAGCGGCCGACTGGTCTAATCAGTAGTTTTCAGTGGTTTTTCTGATCAACACCAGGCGAATTCTGGAACATACTCTAACAAACGGACCACGCGCGATCTTTCCTTCCTCTTCCCTGACCTATCCTCTCCACTTACGCGCACTACACAATCACACATGCCAAGAGACCGGCCGGGAGCTTAGAGCTTGTCTTGGCTGGTGGGAGATACCTGGTTGGGGAAAACCCCCAAGCCGACGCTAGGTCGATGCCGGATCTCGACATACAGCGAGACAAAAAACACCGCCGCCTCCCGAGCAAAACATACACTACACTTATGGAGCTAATGTCTCTGGTAGTTGACGTCCCCGGACTCACAAAAACAATCAATCCGAAATACTGAATGAAAGAAAGAGGATGGAATCGGGATATTCCTTTTCAGGTATGAAAGAGGATTGGCTGGGAAGCGAGGGTGAGGGAAGACTGACCGCGGGATGCAGTCGGGCGATCCCCCTTTGCACGGCCACCGCCATTCCACGTGCCTCCCTGGTGACTGCCTTGTCGCTAATCTGCTGTCAGCCGCTCGCCTAGCTTTGCAGCCGTCGCCCCTCGGACTGGCTGGTTTGCCCCCCGCCCCCCGCGCCGCGCGGACAAACACCTCCTGTTTCAGCGCCGTATTTGCTCGCCTCCGGCGTCATCAAGCGCGGCATTTTCGTGCGCAGATTAGCGTTTGCGGGAGGCGAGCGAAACGGAGAGAAGCACGTGGTTGCCGCAATTCCGCACGTCGATGCACGTAGCCGTGCTCAATGCCCGTCGCTCGTCGTGAGCTGCCGCTTCCAAAGCAATGGAACCGGAGTTTATCAACGCATTCGAAGTAAAGTGCCATCGGAAATTGATGGGGAACATAACATTATCAGAGAAGCTCGCCTACGGGTCACAAGAAATGAACCTCAAAATCACCTAACCTTTTAATAAATAATGAATAATACGTTGTTATGAGGAACAGTACGACAAAAAATCATGTATGGTATTCATGTACCACTCTTCGCTTACTTTTGGGAGCTCAGAGAAGCTCGTTTACGGGCCACAAGAAATGAACCTCAATATCACCTAAACTTTTAATAAGTAATGAATAATACGTTGTTATGAGGAACAGTACGACGAAAAATCGTGTTTGGTATTCATGTACCACTCTTCGCTTACTGCCGACACAAAATAGTGTAAACACGAATCGTTTTCCTCAATTAGAACGTTCCTCATTTGCGGCATTTTGATGCGAAACACATGTGCCAATATTCGAATGTATACCGGAATGGTGAAGCGTAGAGACGAAACGGGATTGATTAGAGATATTTCAAAATATGAAATACTGTGGCGCGCTGATATGAGTGACGCTGTTGGATATGGCGCGTAGTTTAATCTCTGTTCTGTTCGAATTACCTCTTTCACAGTTGATAAAATGTATCAAGCAAATATGGCTAATGAAAGAACAATTAGCCGTAGGTTTATTGAATATTTTTTTACTCAGAAGCACTCGTAATGTAACATTTTCAAGTTTCGTCATTTTTGCAGGACATCCTGTGTGTAGGAAGTGGCGGTGTCCATATTATCCCCCCCTTATGAAGTGTCTGCACCCGTGCCAGTTTTCCATGATTTTCCTCCACCATTCATTTTCCTCACATGCTTGATTACTTGATAAATATACACTCCGGGGGCGTGAACATTTAGGTCATTAGTCCCTTAAGTTGAGTGTATGCTTTTTGCCCGGGAGGGGGCGGTGATCTTGCCCCTTTGGATGCAGAGTTCCGGCGCCAACCTACTGTCGACTAGTAGGATTTTCCCAACCAGGTATCTCCCACCAGGGGGGCACTGCCCCAGCCGAGATAAGCGCTAAGCTCCAGAGCGGTTGCCTGGCATGTGTGCTTGTGTAGGGCACGTAAGTGTAAAGGGTGAGGATAGGTCCAGGAATGGGGAGGAAAGATCGCTCGCGATCCGTGACCCGTTTGGTAAGATGCTGCTCCATTATTTGCGTGGTGTTGATCGGAATAACTTTTTCCTCACATACGGAATGGATCAGCAGAACTATCCTTCAGAATTAGTTCTATGATGGGCCGTTATTCCACTAATCTTAATGTAGAATCTCTCTATTTGCGACGCCGAGGGTAGTTGCAATCGATGGAATTATTCCAGGGGCTTAGAAATTGTGCGTCGCGGCTCCCAGGGGCATCTCGGTGATTTATTGAAGTTTGAAATAAATTTGAAAACCTGTGAATTTCTCGATTTCTGTACAGTTTCTTAGCGCCTCCCTCTTCCCCTCCTGCACTGCGGGTTGAGGGTGTTCCGGGGAAAAGGCCGAGAGTCGAGGAGCGTCCTCGGGCTGTTGCTGAGCGTATATCTCCGCGCGCATCAACGCTGCTTTGTTGAGAACTCGCAAAGACCTCTTTTCTGAGAAGCTGATATTTCGTCTCACTAAACAGACGCTTGTTGTGTTTCTTGATTTTTTTTCTCCCTATTTACAACTTCGTTATTTGTCACGCACTCATGCACAGACAATTCATCAGAAAAATGGGATGGCAAGTTATTGCGGCCATGCGTTCATGCGCTCCTCGCAAGTTCCCTGAAAGGCTGTAAAGGCCGGGGGCTTGTCTCCTGACAGCCGGGAGCAAGACATTCCACTCGCTCTACAGCATGGTTCCTCCACACCCTAGCTTCTATTCGGTTATCACAACGATGTTTCATATGCAGTGTAGTATGCACGAACATAGACTTTTTTCTCAATATCTACATTACATTGCATCAATTGATATCACTGCACGACCCCGGACTAGAAGATCTTAGGGATCGAGTCTCGGCAGTGGCAGGACTTTCGACACAAGCTATATCGCTATGTCAAATTCAGACCCTATCTGGAGAAGCCTGTGCTAGCAGGTGGCTGCTTTCTTAGGTTCCCTTAGTTTTTATTGTTTTTTTTTCTTCTTTCGAATGATAGCAGGCGAATGTGGAGCGATACCCTCGCAAATAGATCACAGACACGCGCGATCTTTCCTTCCCCTTCCTTGTCATTTCCTCACTCTTCATTTCCACTCACTTACACTTACATACACGCCGGGAGACCACCCGCGAGTTTAGAACTTATTCTGTATGAGGCTTCTCCGCTCAACTCCAGGCAAATGACAGGGCGGTACCCTAACAAACGGGCCATGGACCGCACGCGTTCTTTCCTTCCTCTTCCTTGTCCTAACCCAACCCAATACAAACAGCAGGACAATGTCAGAACAGAACACTAACACACGGGTCACGGAACGACTGCGATCTTTTCTTCCTCTTCCTTGTTCTATCCTCACCCTTACTTGCACACACTTTCTGACACTTACATGCACTACACTACCACACATGTCGAGAGACAAGCTTAGAGCTTGTCCTGTCTGGGGCGGTGCCCCGTTGGAGTGATATACGTCGTTGGGGAAAGCCCTGCAAGCCGACCTCTAGGTCGTCGGGTCACACCAACAAGACTCACCAACCGCCATAAAACATTCACTATACTTACGAGATTTTTGCCGCTCCCCACAACCGTGAATGGAGAGGGCGTAAAGGCGACGGCGCAGCTTCAGGGCCCCTGCCTCGCGTGGAATGTGCCGTAGCGGGCGCGTGTCAGGCAGAGTGGGCGGGGCCGGAGGGTAGGGGAGGGGAGTGGGGGGTTGCAAGCCGCTTTCGCTAAGCCGCGCGCCGAGCCCTTTGCCGCCAAATGACGCCGACGCGAACGACGGCGCGTCGCTCTCTGCGCCTGCGACGCCCCGACGCACGTGCTAGGTCAGGGCGGAGTCGCTTCTTGGAAACGGCGTGTTGGAGACGACGCGGAGGGAAAAGAGGGCGAGGTCAAGGAGTTTACAAGCTATTGGTAACATAATTGATAATGATCTGCAATAATGTAAATATTTAACGTGGTTAGGTGGAAGAGCAAGCCTAATGATCTTAGCCTTGCCACTAATATAGACTATTATTATTATTATTATTATTATTATTATTATTATTATTATTATTATTATTATTATTATTATTATTATTATTGGCCATTACTGACCACGCTACGCGATTAGTCTTCCAGGATCAGCTTTTCAGCTGTATCCTTGGATTACAAGGTTGTTACGCCTTGTAGTGTAAATTATGAGATGATAGGATGATGATGTGGGGTGAAGGGACAATCACAAATACGACCATGTCTACGCAGGACTCGAACCTGCAGCCTCCTCGGCACAGACGACGGCTGCCGCAACCGTCTGCGCCACGGGGTCGACCATTTTTATTATTTATTATTATGATTATTGATTGATTGTTAGTGATTCCGGGCGCGTCAAATACTCTAGTCAATAATCCTGTAAGTGTAGTATATGTTTCGCACGGGAGATGGTGATGATATTCCCCAGTTGTATAGCGATGTCTGCCGCCGACCTACTGATGGCTAGCGGGATTTTTCCCAACTAGGTATCTCCCATCAGTTGGTCATCGCCCCATCCAGAACAAGCTCCTGGTTTCCGACTGGTCTCACTGCATGTGTGGTAGTGTAACATCTAAGAGTTAATGTGTGTTTGTGTGTGTATGTGAAAGTGTAAACGATGAGGATATGACAAGGAAGAAGTGAAGATCGCGCGCGGTCCATGGCCCGTTTTTTGGGTATTGCTCCGGCATTCGCCTGGTGTTTATCGGAGAAATCACGAAAAACTATCGACGAGATCAGCGGGCAGCTAGAATTCTCCTCCAGACAGCGACTGAATTCGGCATAGCTGACAAGCCAGTGTCGAAAATTCTGCCACCGTAGGGACTGGAACGTAGAACCTCCCGGTCAGCGGGACTGCAGTGACATCAGTTGATGTCGTGAGACATCTCGCCTGGTGCGATTTGTAACGAAGAAGGCATAACAGCTTTGGAAAAAAGAATGAAATGGACTGGTTTGCGTGGGAGGGGTCTGGGAAAGCGGAGTAGAAGAAACGAGGCTATGGGGTGATAGCGCAAAGGCCTGTGCTTTGACGACTGGATGTCTGTGGGAGAATCCACTGATGAATATCTTCATTGTCACCAAGCAAAATGTTGGGTTGCCGAATAGAATTACAATACGTTATGTTATTTTTACACCATTATTATTTTTAATTCTTCATAATTAATTTTCCAAGATAAAAATATTTCAGAAGAAAAATCACATATAATTGCGCCAAAGTTTGATTTTCAATCATGTTGATGATAACACGTTTCTATATAGTTGTTACCATTCTCGCCATGTTCACAATTATATAAATACATACAAGAAGCTATAGTCGCCCTCAAAACAACAGTTCAAAGGAGTGGTTATCCCGGTAGCTTAGTGGTTAGAGCAGCTGGGTGTAAACCAGAAGGCCCGGGTCCGAATCTCGGTCGGGGCAACCAATTCTTTTCAACAAATTTAATTAATAAGACACTCGTTTCGTAATTGGGAAATAAGAATGCCTATCATCTTCTTAAAGCATACCGCGATATGGAAGTAGTGTACACGGCCACCAGACCAACAAGAGCTCGGTTTCACTTGCTGCAGTCTCCCGCTCTGCACCAACACGGTGCCTGTGGAAATGTGAGAGCCGCTGGTGCGTCATGCGTGGATCAGCGGACGGTGGAGGGCCAAGCATCACAGGACAGCGACATGACTGCACCTGTCCGTCGCATGTCTCACTTCGTCGACGGCGGTGCTTTGAGTGCAGCGCGGCTCAGATCAGCTTAGTCCAGTTGAAAGCCCCCCCCCCCCCGCCGTCCGGTTGCGCGCCGCTGTCACTCGCTGCTGGAACGCCGCGCCGCTAGTTTCTTTGCTGTATTAAAAAAATGTATTTCTGTCCGCTTGGACTAGCCTATCGCATGCAATCCAATCCATATCTCTACCGTCCGAATGAAGGAATTACGTGAAAAAGTCTCGTTTTGGTTGATCATTTTGTTCTCTTCGTTTATCACGGTTTTCTTTCCTGGGAGCTGCAGTGCATTTACACTCTTCAAAATAATTTAAATGCTAAGCAAATCATTTGTATTATTTTCCAGTCAAATGGTGCTTAGAGAGGGCAAATGGCAGAACGTTTTGGTGTACTTCTGAAAATCTATGCTTTCTGGCTCGCTGTACGCGATTATTAGTTTTGCCAACATCCTTTTTCCTGGAAACAGGTTTTTTAGGCAAAAATGTGTAAAAAAATACAGTTATAAGGCGAACATTGCTGCAACACCAACATCTGCAGCGCGGCAGCACTTTTCAAACGTTTATAATTAGATCCAACTTTGGATAGACGTCGAAAACAATCCAGAAGAGGGGAGATGGAAAAGAAAGAAAAATGTCCTTCTGCCTGTGGCAACAAATTGTTATCTGCTATTCCTCAGCTTTATTTAACTTAGTTTCCTGTTAATACTCCAAATATGTCCAAAAAAGGAACTGCAAGAAGGCGGGGATTAAATGCCCTAACGTGTGTTTCATCTGCAAAAAGAGTTGCAACTGTATGAAAATTGTTTTTAAAAGTGAGACAAATTTTAACTAGAAAACTAAATGAATTCGGTTTTAGATTTTAGATTAGTTATTTAATAAAAAAAACAGTAAAAACTGTGTGTGACGTGTAGGGGACAAGATCATCTGGGCACGTTTCCTTGAGTTCCGGAATTTTCTCCTATCATTTTCACTATAAATAGTTGTAGTATGAGTAAAAGTTAAAGATAAATAAAAATAAAATTTAAAAAGCGCGAGGTTAGCATCATTTGAAAAACTATATATTTTTGTTCCCGAGTTATAGAACACTAGTTTGCAACGGTAAACGGACTGCAGGTTTGATTTTTCTGCAATGCTAACAAAATTTCAACTCACCTTTACCTGTTTTTCTACCACTACAAGCAAAAGGAGAGTTAAACAAAACGTGCATATAGTGAAGCTACGTTTACGTTCAAAAGCAAAAAAAGGGCCAGCAGCATTTGCTCATTGTATCAGGAAAACTAGACAAAACCCTGATCGAGATGGGGATTTTACAGCCCATGAACGAGAATGGAACCAATGGAAGAGGATTTGGATGTTCCACAAAATATATTAGATAATTCTTATCATTAAAATCAATTTAATACAATTGTGAACATAATAATACACGTGCTAATCCATACGTTTATTGATGTCTATAAAAAGCCAGGAGCTTAAAAAACGTATTTCTCTGTGAAGGTGAAGTCCATCGGTTCAAAATATTTTTTTCGTGTTCACATTGTTAATAACATACCGTTCTTTTTCCAATTAAAATGTAAAATGATGCAGTAGGCAATGTATTAATTTGCACACAAATGTATTGCATGTAAATTACATTTGAGTTAGTCAGGGATGGTAAGTGGGTACCATTTTCACAGTAACATGTAGGCATGTTTTGCACATTATCCGCGTGTCCATTAGACCTAGAAAAAGCATCGAATACATAAAATATAGGCAATTTGATTCTCTTTCATTTCATGTCAGGTCAACATTTACAAAAAACAGATTTTAAATTATATTCAGATAAAGTGGCATAATCCCCGTTTTCAACGCTTTTTGCTTAAGCTCTTAATTTCGAGATGCTCTCACAGCTAAATCATTGATAGGAGAAAAAAAGCTTTAGAACATAAAATGTAGGTAATTTTATCTTTCTTATTTTACATAGAATCGTCTACGAAACGTTGATAGTTTTAGTTATTTTGCACAAAACTGGAAAAGCGAGGATATTTACACATTTTTTTGTATTAAAAAAACATGTTTCCACGCAAACTTCTTGTTGGCAAACCTAACATTCGTGTTCAGCGACTGAAAAACAGATAGAAACCAAATATCGAAACTACACCGAAACTTTCCTTTATTTTCTCCCATTTGACTGGACCGTGTGGGTAATTTATACGCGTGTGCCAACCCTATTTGATACACGCATTTGTTGGAATCGACTAAGAGTCGCCTTCCTGTGTGGAGGCGAGCCGCGGGGGTGTGGGGTGGGGCGGGGCCAGAAATAGCGAGGTCGAGGCCCGCGCCCGGAGGCAACGGATGCGCCGGCGCACGTGGCCGCGCGAAATAGACGCGCCCCCCCTCCCCTCCCCTGCCCCCCCCTCTCCGCTGCGATGGCTCGGAGGCGCTGCTGCGGGAGGCCGTTGGGTTCGAGGCCCGTCGGCGGTAGCAGGATTTTTCGACACTCGCTGGATGGGTAGGGCGCGTTCAGCTGCTGGCTGGAGGAGAATTCTAGCGACCGGTTGCGCTGATCGGTGGTTTGTCCGGTCAACACCTGGCGAATGCCGGAGCAGTACCCTAACAAACGGGCCACGGACCGCGCGCGATCTTTCCTTCCTATTCCAGGTCCTAACCTAACCCCCTTACTTACACAAACTTACACTAACTTTCTCTACTACATTACTACACATGCCGAGAGACCGGTCGGGAACTTAGTCCTGGCTATGGCGGTGCCCCGCTGGTAGGAGATACCTGGTAAGGGAAATCTCCACTGGCTGACGTTAGGTTGGCGCCGGATCTCATTATCTAGCGAGGGTAAAATCACCGCCTCCAACCGATGAAAATCGTGCGGGGCTAATGATCTTAGCGGGTAACGCGCCCGACATCACCAAATGAATCGTCCCTCCTTACAGCTCATCTCCTGCTTTCCGCCGTTCTCCACCAGGCGCGCCACCTTCGCCGGTGCATCGCCCGAGTTTGCTTTGCACTTCGCACCTCGCAGCTCGCTCCACACCTCGGCGGAGGAGTCGTCGACCTGACTTCTCGGAGCTTCCTTGCGTTCGCGATTACTCGTGTTCGTGTTGCGTTGGTCCCCTTCCGCCCCTCGCCCGTCGCGTCTTCGGACAACCAGCCGAATGTCTGCGCCACCGAAAAAAAGACATTTCCAGCGGCGCTGCGTTCTCGCGTCACTGCTTCGGACGTCGACGCCGCGCGCTCGGCCGCGTAATGCGACGCACGTGCTGTGTGTACCGTGTCTCCGTCTCGCATCAATTCCATTAGAACGAGGGGATATCAGTAGACAGTGAATTAAACAAACCAGTCCTTCGCCTGCAAATATGATGAGTACATATATTATGTTGATTCTCAACAGCTATTCAGTTTTCAAAGGACAGAATTCACATGTGAGGAGCAGGAATAAACATTTACCTGAAGGCTATTTTTGAAGAATCCGAAAATATTCAGTGCATGTTAGAGGAAATCTGTTTCTGCAGCGTACGTACTGTGCTCTCTGTACCCATTTTGCCGCCAGGAGCGCTGCTCCTTCCTCTGGCTGTCGGTGGCGGCAGAGCAGAAGCGTTGCTCAACAGTCGAATGCGCAGATTGTGGTATTGTGGAAATGCTGACGATGTGTTGTTGACGGTATTAAATGATATAATTGAAGTCTTCGTTGCCAACTTAGATTTACTCAAAGAGCCAGAGCACTGTCTTTCGGCTTTCGCCACATGTAGCGAGACAGGATGACGAAAAAGCCGTCGACAGCCGACTGGAAATAAATCTAAGTTGACAAAAATGACTTTTAGTTATTTTATCCAATATCATTAAAATATGTTATCTAGCGGTTTCGGGGATACGAAAAATACGAATTTGATATCGGCCAGCAATTTTTTTTCTCGTTTCCTTTGTATGTGCGTATAAATTAGTACCGCATTTTTTATTGGCAACCTAATGTTGAAAGTACCAGTAAATATATTCAATAACTGATAATTCAAAAAATATAAAATGTGAAGTATTTTACAGTTACATAAAGAAAAAATGCAATCAAAAATGACAAGTTTGATAATTATAGAAGCAAGTCTCGATTATTAGATAAATTCAAGAGATTCGTTCGGATGCAAAAGTATTGTTTGTGAAACACCACATTTATTAGGACAACACAAGGATACCAAGGTTTCAGTAACGCCACAATCAGTAACACACGAGCAAAATATCATTCCTGTAATTTCTTTATAACGACCCGTAATTCTGATGACCTTCAAAGTGACGTACACCACACCTCAACGCTTCAGTTAATGGCGACAAAAATAATAAAGCACAACGGCTTCCAGGATAGAGTTGTTTTTGCTAGATGCCACACTATTCTCGCTTTCAGGCAGGGCTGGTTAACAACTTAGAGCCTTAAGGAGGACCAGATTTTGGAGCTCTTAATAATATCGAAGTATTGAACGAATGTAATTATTTAATTCGGAAATAAACCATGGCTTCGCAGATTAAAAATGTTATGAACCCTTTATAAGTATTTATAAACTAAAAATAATTATTTTACAAATGTTTGAGCCTTAATCACGCGATTACCCTGCTTCTGCAGTACCCACCCCTCGCTGACTCGCTTAACTCAATTACATCAAGGGATTAGGAGCTGGAAACGTGTTCGACGCATTTCTTTTCATATGTATTCTAGGAATTTTGTCACCAACTGGTTGTTTTTTGCGCGACTCTCTGTCACCGTTTGTCTCTGCTTCCGACATACCCCGATGTTCACTCGCTGTGCCTTGGATGGGACGCTGAGGAGCAATTCTTTGAGGCGGCTATAACGCACCCATTTTGGCAGCAGTATAACGAATCATTCCATCAAATAGTACACTCGGATTGATAGTTCGATATTCGACAAGCGTAGTCATTCGTAAAATGAAATAATTTTAGTTTGAATTGTGGCTAGAGAAATGCTTGCGTTGAATTTGAGTTTTTTATGCCTTATGCTGCAGTTTTATTTTCCCAGATATTTTCATTATTTACTTGTTTCTATAACACATCTATTTCTTCTTTATCGAATACTGCTTTATTATTTTTTTCTATTTTCATCTACTTATTTGTAAGTGTAGCATACTTCTTAATCGCGCGTTTATTTGTTTTTTTGTTCGTTTGTTCTTTGGCGCATTATAATGTCCTCTTGGAAATGCTGCAACTTCAGTTGATTTTAAACTTTTTTGAGCATTCCTTCAATCATTACAATTACAAAACTACAACAAAATAGTACTTCGTACCAAAAAATGGCTGTGTAAAAGTTGCCTCGTATTTTCACACGCAATCCACTTGCGCACTAAAATGTCGATGTCTGAAAACACAGAGTCAACATAGATACAGCGTGGAATATACGCAATTGTGACGAGCGTTAAAGTAAATTAAACCCCGTGTTGCAGTACTGTGATTCAATCCTGTGTGACAGAACTCTCAATGTATACATAGTTTTTTTGAAGACATCTGTCCGTATTTATTCAGAGAATACTGCAGTTATCTTTTTTACTTCAATGCCCGACGTATTGTGAGAGTACCTTTCATGTTTGCCTTAGAACAAAAGAATAATTGACACTAACCGCAGGAGATGTGTAGTCGACTGTTAAACCTCTATTTGCTTAGTCATAATGCTCCTAGTTATCCTGGACTAAACGTGCAGCAGGCGCTAGTATGTTTTTCATTTTCAACTGTCTTATTTGCTGTACTTCCGGATTCTACTTTAAAGATTTCGCGAAGAAAAAAAACGACTAAAAATTTGTGATGTAAAATGCTGCTGTACGATGCACAGCTGATCTGAGCATACTTCACAGAATAAACAAGACGTACATTTTTATCAGGTGGAAACGCAGTAGTGCGTAGTTCATTAGTTGTTGCTGCGTGTCCACGCCCGTCGGCAACACGTCGTCCCGATGGGCAACAACGAAATTCCCTTAAGGTCCATTCACAATGCAAGCGAACACGAGCATGGCGTTAACATAAACGTTAGGACTACGTCCATTAGCGGACTCGTTCACAATGCGTTCGCATAAGCATAACACGTAAGACGTAGTCTTAAAAGCTTGCAAGCTTCTGTGTTTATGTTCAAGTAACACACAAGAATTGAACCAATCACAGTACGGAGACTCAAAATCGAGAATCGAAATTGGAAGGAAATCGATAGCCATATGGGCCATGGACACAGTCGATACCTCGAAATCGATTCTCACATCCAACCAATAGTAAACTAGAATGCCTCACAGCCAATAGAAACTGTTATTTTGCTTACGTTTATGGTAGACATTGTGAATACTTCAGTCTATCACACGTATGTTAATGTTTACGTCTATGCTTTATGCTTATGGTCACGTTGGCATTGTGAATGCGTCGTTAAGCCCCGGCCTCCCGTGGAGGCGCTCGCGTTCCGTCCGTGCTTCCTTCCCCGTCCCCCGCCTCCCGTCCCCCGCCGCGGCCGCGCAAACACTCGCTAATTTGCCGCAACGAGTGCGCGCGCTCGTATTTGTTTTTAGAGTAAATAGCCGCGTGCCGGGCGCCCGCGCTGTTTCCTACAATATTGATAACCGCCTCTCCGCCGCTCGCGCGCCGCCGCGGCAGACGCGCCCGATAAGGAAAACAACTTGCGCGACTGCTTCTGTTTTTCCGTCCCTTGCGGCTGCGGCGCGCACGCCCGCTCGCCCGCCCTGCAAGGACGCGAACACAAGGAGGCGAGAGAGAGAGAGACAGACAGACAGAAAGAAAGAAAGAGCTGGGGAAACAATGGAGAGAGACCTGGGAAAACAGTGGTGAGAGAGAGAAAGAGAGAGAGAGAGAGAGAGAGAGAGAGAGAGAGAGAGAGAGAAAGAAAGAAAGATGTAGAAACAGTGGAGAGAAAGAGCCGGGGAAACATTGGAGAGGGAGAGAGAGAGGAAAAAAGAGAGAGCTGGGGAAACAGGGAAGAGAGAGATGGGACAAAAGTGGAGAGAGATAGAAAGAGCTGGGGAAACAATGGAAAGAGAGAAAGAGCTGGGGAAACAGTGGAGAGAGAGAGAAAGAGCTGGGGAAACAGTGGAGAGGGAGAAAAAGAGAGGCTGAGAGAGAGTGCTGGGGAACATTGGAGAGGAAGAGAGAGAGAGCGAGAAAAAAAGATATGTTGAAAGAGAATTTTATCCTGAAGTAGAATAAAGATTAAAAAATGTCTGTTGTTTGTTTTGTGACATGGAATTTTCCGGTCTTCTTTTATATAAAATGGCTTGGAAATGATGATTACAGATGCCCAGTCATTGAAAAATCTTTAGGAATGGAGTATTCTTCAAAATATTGCGAGTATTCGTTTTCTTATAATTTGCTAGTATAAATTAAGATATGATGGAAGTGTTACCCTAAGTCGTCGATTTTTGCATCGTGGTGCTTTTATACGTTTGTTTGTTTCTGGGTTCTTTAAGGTCGCTTTTTAACAACGTGGTTATATAGCGACCACTGGGATTGTTTGAACGGAAGGGGGGGGGGGAACTCTAGGAACACAACACGAACACACACAGACATCCATGCCCCAGGCGAGATTCGAGCCAGCGACCCTTCCAACCGATGCAACTACGGCCCTTCAGCCTTAGCAAACTCGGCTATCTAGGTCTGCGGTGCTTTTGTTGTTAGCGGCAAACACACTTCTTGTGAACAGTTCTCAGTTTTCGGTAATAAAGTCGGCTTGCAATGTCCAATAAAATCAATTCATTCCTCTTCAATTCAACAAATAAAGGAGGCATGAATAATAAAATTATTCCGCATGTTCACAAATCAATTGGAGCGTGCGTTTTTCTGTATTTCGGATTTAAAATTGTGAGTAAAGTTTTAATTCAATTGTATAAATAATAGAAAATTATTGTAATTCTATAAAATGAAAGAAGAGAAGATAAATATGAAACTTTCGCTATGTATGATTTTATCCAAATATTAAATAATGGATAAATATGGAAACTTCTTTTAAAGACATGTGGTTGAGAACATGTTTGAATAATATGTTAGTAAGTTAAGAAAATTTATGAATAATTCTCGTTTATTTTCTACCCTTTATTTACAAATTGAATTTTTTATTCGAAATTCTACTTCATCAATATTCCTTTGGCTGTATTTACTGCTCTCATTCGATTGAAATTATTCATTTAGCAATATTTCAATTTTGTGTTGCCAAATACTAGTTGAAAAATAACCGTACAGAGTTTTAATACCTTTTATCTCTGAAAAACATTCTCATAGTGCAAAACAATGGTAACGAGAAAGCGTGTAACATCGTGTTTATTTTAACGAAATTCTTTTACGAAATTCTAAAAGAAGTGTTTTTATTGCAACATATATCTGATTTAACACCCACTTCAAGACGTTAGAGGTTATAAATAAGTTTAACAATTGTCTATTGCATGAAGACGTGTTTCTGTTGAAAGTTTACTAATATTTACTACGGTGTTATTTAAGATGATTGTGTTAACCCCCGACCTGGACGAAAACGATGGAAAAAAGATTCTCCACAGAATGAAGGCAGAGAGCAATTGAAAGTTGCAAAGACCAGGGTTCGCGTCGACTCGTGCGCCGTAGACGTAGGCCAGCGGAATTCTTTTCTCCAAAAACCCGTCCCACGCCTGAACACTGCTTGAGCTGCAAATAGTCGCTCGATTGGGGAAGGGAATAGGTAAACATGAGGCTGACCTGCCTTCCGAAAATCTGGGTGGTGTAAGACGTGCGCAAGCAATTTCGGCCGCTGCTCCTCAAAAGATCAGAGCGGAGTGGGCGGGGCGGAGGCGGGGCGGGCGTGCCCTATGTAATGAGCACCTGTCAGAGCAGCGACTGATGTTTGGAAATGGACGAAGGGCCACCCAGTCTTTCTGAGAGTTGTGGCCCTTCACTTTCCCATTCGGAGAAGGTCTCATGGGCTGGGAGCCATTAGGTTTCAAGAGAAAGTGGTTGTGGAATTTCCTAAAACATAAAATTCCCGTAACATAGTTTAATGAATAAAAGTGTACGTGATTTATATTGCTAAAGATGAAAATATTCAGAAGTCATATTTTGTTTTAAAATAAATATCTAATGAGATTTTCTCAAGAGGTTTTCATTAAGTGAAATATTACTCAAAATTCTGATGCTCCACATATATTAAAATTAAGAAACCCGCTTCAGAGTGACGAGGTGCAATCTTTTCAGCTGACAACTGTCTTGTCTTTTCCGGTCTCAGATCCAAGTTCATAATTTCTTATCTGCAGAAAGCACTTATTCAGAGACAGTATTCATTCCATACAATTCGGAATGCAAGATGAGATTCCTAGGAATTTCAATTGCAAATGGTGATCTCGTTTACTTATCTATAGAACCAAAAGAGAATTGTATTTCAAAGATAAAACTTGAGTTGCAGGAGAATTTCGTGTAAGTCTAATGTTTAGCCAATGTGTTATACAGAGTAGATGTGCGCAAAAAAATAGTTTTAATGCTCTAAGAATATGAATGACATTTTTAATACTAAAAAACTCAAACTTGTTACCACAAGCAGAATGAAATATTAAATAAAGTTTATTGAGAATCTAATTTTCAAATGAGAAACTTCGGTCTTATTTCGGGAAAGTGTGAACAGAACACAACAGTGAAGTGTAGAGAGATTATTATAAGAAGGGACGGCTTTGACAGCAAACGCTTGGCTGTTACTAGCTACAAAAGGGATCACTTTGACAGGTCGGGAAACAAAAGAACGTCATTCAGGGCGACGACATTGCAAGAGATTATGATAAAGACCTTTACAAATTAGCTAACTGTAAACGAAGGCACTGGCAAAATGATTGCGTGGACGTAACTTGTAGTTATATTGACAGAAGTGGCGAAGCAGAAGCTGTCAAAGCAGTCCCTCCTTTATGCTTCGATGTATTTGTAATGCCACTTGACATAAATCAGCTGTTGACTGTGTCATCCCATAAGGAGCTTAAACATCACCACAGTGAGTTCACCGTGATGACGTCTAAGCTTCCGATTGGATGACACCGTAACAACTGATTTATGCCAAGAGCCACTTCAAATAAATCGAAGTATATTAATCTCTCATTTCATTTCGGTACTTTTTGATCGGATACATACTGGAGCGGCGACTCTAGGACACGGTTAGTAGTCATTCGGCTCCACACATTCGGAATTTGCCGAGTAGCGAGCGCATGCTCGTCCAACCCCGAGCAGCTGATGAGCTCGGCGGATGAAGCGTTTAAAAGACCGACCCGCGCTGGGTGCCGCGAGCACCGAATATTCGGCGAATGTCCGAATGTGTGGTGCCGCCGCCCTTCGCTTCCGCGCCCTCCGAGGGGCTGTCCGCGCGCGTGGCGCGGGGGGGGGGGACAGAGTAGATGGGCGCAAAAAAAATCGTTTTAATGCTCTAAGAATATGAATGACATTTTTTAAATACTAAAAAACTCATAACTTGTTACCACAAGCAGAATGAAATATTAAATAAAGTTTTATTTTTGAGAATCTTAATTTTCAAAATGAGATACTTCGGTCTTATTTCGGGAAAGTGTGAAAGAAACACAACAGTGAAGTGGTAAGAGAGATTATTATAAGAAGGGGAACGGCTTTGACCCCAGCAAAACGCTTGGCTGTTCTAGCTTACCAAAAGGGGGATCACTTTGACAGGTCGGGAACCAAAAGAAGGTCATTCAGGCGACGACATTGCAAGAGATTGTGATAAAGACCTTTAAAAACAAAAAAATAGCCTTAACTGTAAACGAAGGCCACTGGCAAAATGATTGCGTGGACGTAACTTGTAGTTATATTGACAGATAGTGGCGAAGCAACGAAGCTGTCCAAAGCGGTCCCTCCTGTTATGGCCTTTCGATGTATTTGTAATGCCACTTGAACTAAATCAGCTGTTGACTGTGTCATCCCATAAGGAACTTCAACCATCAACCACAGTGGGAGTTCAACCGTGATGAGTTCTAAGCTTCCGATTTGCTGACACGCGTAACAGCTGATTTATCCAAGAGCCACTTTCAAATAAATCGAAGTATATTAATCTCTCATTTTCATTTTCGGTACTTTTTGATCGGATACATACTTGGTAGCGGCGACTCTGGACCGGTTAGTAGTCAGTCGGCTGCCACAGCATTCGGAATTTGCCGGTAGCGGAGCGCATGCTCGTCGCAACCCGAGGGCAGCTGACGAGCTCGCGGATTTTTGAAGCGTTTAAAAGACGCCGAACCCGCGCTGGTGCCGCGAGCACCGAATATTCGGCGGGAATGGGTCCGAATGTGGCGGGGGGGTGCCGCCGCCCTTCGCTTTTCCGCGCCCCGTCACGAGGGGCTGTCCCGCGCGCGTGGCGCGGGGGGGGAGGGGGACGGCTTCGCCTCGGGTGCCATGTGGAAGGCCGGCCTGGTCTGCCCGCCGTGCCTGGCCGTGCTCGTCCGAGCGCGGCGGCGGTGGTGGTGGTGGTTGGCGGTGCGGCTGCGGGTGGGGGGCTGTCGGGCGGCGGCC
>BOPP01000032.1:9164830-9180078 GCA_017312745.1 Gryllus bimaculatus
GGCGGCGGTGGCTGGCAGTCGCGAGCTCGCGTTGGAGACGCGCGGAGGGCCCCTACAGCGCCTCCAGAACGCGCGCCGCCACAGGTGGGAGCCTGCGCCGCGGCCGATCCACGCCGGCCCTCGCCGCCGAGACGACCCGCTGGATTAGGACCACCACCGCTGTTTAGGAATGTCCGCCTTTAATCGCGTTTCCGATCGTATCGGAAGTTTTTCCGCCGCTGTAAGGAGATTTGAAAGTTCTTAAATTGATCCCGTCTGCTGAAAACCGATTCACTCACATCGCGAACGAGTGGTTATTTTCTTTTTTTTGGTGGGAAGGAGCAGCATCGATTCGATTGGCGTCCGTTCGCGTCCGTCCGATCGCGTGGGTGGAGTGGTGCGTGCGGTTTCGAGTGGTTGGTGAGCGGGGCGATGCGCAGGCGTCTCTAGGACCGCCCACGGCCTCCGCGGAGGGCGGGCGCGGGCGCGGGCGCGGGCGTGGTCGCCATGACCGCCCGCCTGCTCGCCACTTACCTGGCGCTGTTCGCCGCACAGGGCGTGCTGCAGGAGCTCAAGCTGTTCGGCGTGCCCAACCTGGCGGAGGTGCAATGCGTCAGCACGTTTCAGGTGAGTCCGCCCCCGTACTGCCAATCGTAAGTACAGCTACAATACTACTGTGATCTTCTTTTCCACAGGTTAAATACTGTTAAATGTGATAAAAGTTGGTTACAGTGCCATGTCAACAATATTTGATGCCTTCGGTGTGTGTTACAAACCAGCAGTTTTCGAACTAGAATTATTTCGAGTACGTATCGTGGTATACAATGCTACTATGTTCTTATTTTCCCCAGGTTAAATGCTGTAAAATGCATTAGAAGTTCCTCAAAATGTCATGTCAATAATATTGGATGCCCTCGGAGTGTGATCCCTAGATGTTACGAACCTGCAGTTTTCGAACTAGAATTCTTTCGGGTACGTTTTGTCGTATCAATAGTACTATGATCATCTTTTCCCCAGGAAAATTGTACTGTAAAATGCCATAAACGTTGATCAGAATGTCATGTCAACAATATTTAATGCTTTTGGAGTGTGATCCCCAGATGTTACGACCCAGCAGTTTTCGAACTAGAATTCTTTCGAGTATATAACGTATAATGAATATAGGTGCCAGCTTACCGAGAATACAGAAAATGGATTTGACCATCATCAAGGCTTGATAACAAATCGTAATATCTACTAACTATAACTATTCTAAATGTAAAATAAGTGAGCAATTACAGTATATTCGAACTGTTAAATTTCTTACACCGAAAAAAGACAAAATAAGATTTCTACAGGATATAAATTATTTTCATTCATTGTAAAGAATTGTATGTATCGCCGCTAATGATCTAGCAGTTCATGCGACCGAAAAAATTAAGCTTATTAAAAAAAAAAGATTTCAGTGAATTAAGTTAGAAGGAAAACGCTGATCAGTAGCAATTTCGCGCCCGAAATGTCTATCTTTTCTCTTCTTCGCGTTGTTTCCTGCCGAAGGAGCTGCGTGGTCGCGGCGGGGGTTGTCTGGCGAAGGAGTCGCGCCCGCCCACGACTGGTGTCTGCGCTTGCGCTGCTCTGTGTCCGAGAGCATCCCTCGGGAGAGATTTCGAAGGAAACGCGATGGAAAGAAGGCGTCGAGCTTCCCGCTTCCTCGTTCCATGCCCCCCTGATTTCTGACCGAGTTCCCAGGTATGCCAGGAGCGAACCCGGGACGTGTCCACGCGACAGGTATGCTCCCCTGCGATATCTTGGCTCTTGCCGGAAGAGGGCTGTAAAAATGTTTCCTTGCAATGCTCTATCGCGACGGGTCTCTAGTTAGGGTGAAGAAGTTATATTTAGAAAAATGTTATCTGTGCTATTTTAGTGTGTAGGGTAAAACTGAAAACACACAAAAAAGCATTTATGGAGAAGAGTAGTAAAAATGCAGAGGTTAAAAAACCCAAACCGACGGACAGAGATGCATCATGTTGATAGATGTAATATGGAATTGCGTATAAACATCCACAAGCTAATGAGCAATTGTTGATATCTCGCAAAATTCATTATGACAGAGAAACTGAGAAAGAGTTGCAAAGATCGTGTTAGGCAAACTTTTATCATCAAGTGTCAGAGCTGTCATATTTTCCTCGCTGGTCTCTGATAGGGGCGGCGTACTGCGTATGTGCGGTTGATGCCGTGTCATGTACTCTTTCAAACGAAGTGTCTACATAGACAGGGAATTATGTAATTCTATGTTCTTTTACAGCGAAATTCAAAACTGGGAAGATAATGCGCTCAAACATGTTTTTCTCTTTCAGTTTTTCCTTGAAAGAAGAGAGCACTAAGCAATACTACGTCAAATAACTGCAGCCATTTGTGTTATCGAGTTTATTTCATGTTATTTTACTTATGTATGCAATTTTATCATGGATGTGTATATAAATGTAGATTGGAATTTAAAAAAACAAACTTGTGGTAATGTGTTGCATACTGATACGTCTCTTCTTTTAGTATTATCACTACCTAACAACCATATTAAAAAAAACTCCATAACATAGTTTAAAGATCTACAATTAAGTGATATATTGCACTGGTAATGAAATATCTGGGATCAATATTGGAGATGGGAGACGGGTTCGACAAATATTTGAACTTTGCAAGATTCAAATTTTCAGTGATTTTAATGAAAATCCAAACTATGCCATTATAAATGCACTTTCCTCTATGTGAGCAAAAAGTTTAAAGTACACGTTTTTGAGCCATTTTTCAGACCATTTTAAAAACATCAAAGGCCTTCATGTAAAGAACTCCCCCAAATTAAAATAACCTAATGATCCTTAGAACGACAGAAATAGATCGACGTATTTATCAAGATGCAGCTCAAAAGCTTCTAAAATGATGGTCATTTGTGGCCTACATCGGCCACCCATCTGGACTTCCCGAATTTCTGGTACAAAATTATATGTATCTGCTCGCATCTTGCGGCTGTATAAACCCTTTGGGACAGTACAAATAGAAATAAGGCAACTACGTTCTTGAGCCCTTTTTTTCCATTCAACTTTTTTATATTTACATACGACTTTATTAAAAAACACTACAAAGAGAATTAAATTACAACGAAGTAAGCACTTTTAGTAAATACAAGTGGTTTTATATTGAATCGGCTTTCCAGAGCCAGAGAGCCTCTTTCCCAAATGTATAACCATTTTATTTATTTACTGTGATTCACAAATTAATTAAATGTATTGTAAAAAATTTGAAAGAAATATTCTGCTTAATTATATTTTTTTTAAATGTTACTTATGCACTGAATTATAATGGTTGCTAGTGACCTCTGCTGATTTTTAAACAAGCTAAATTAAGTAAAATATTGAAACATTCCTAATTGTCAGGTTAAAGAGGAGAAAACTAGGGATGGAAAATATTTAGGGAAATGAAAGTTGTACATATCGGCTGCGGTGGCCCTTTTAAAACGGTCCTCCCCTCTACGCACGCCTATGCAAATAGTTCTTAATTGTGACGTGCGCGCGATGATGCAGCTTAAAACTGCCGGGCCTACAGAATGGCACAGACTTTCTCGTATTAAATAGTTTTCTTATCTCTTCAGTGTGGGTTCTCCATGCGGTTTCGCTCTATATTCTTCTCAGATGTCATCTATTTTCGCCTTGCTCACATTTTTTTTGTTTTCGCGCAAAAATGATCTCCAAAATGCGAGTTTTGGAACTCATTTCCGCTCTAAACTTTTGACTTTTGAGAAGTTTGATAAGAAAGTATTTGAAGCACTTCTACTCACCAATGCAATAATGTATACAAATTGCCGGTAATGTAAATATTAACTCCCTGAGAGATATTTTGTTTAAAAAATGTTTAATTTTTTAACTTGTCGTGATACAACAGCACGTACTTTTTCATATTAATTGTAACGGCCCCCTAATATCATTTTCCGATGTGAACCTACAAAAAATGTTTTCAATCAGCAGATATTTTTTCCGCACCGTGTCTCGAACCATTGAGTTAACCCACCGTTCGCATTACCGCTACATCAGGCAGTCCCACTGACGTATTCACTTAGCTGAAGCTTCACTGAACTTCACTTCACTTCACTGAAGCTTAAAAATTCTCTCCCCTCTCCCTTTATTTCCAATTCGCAATTTTAGAAAATTCAAAGAGTTCAACGAAAAAGAGACCTGCGCTATTCATTTAAGAGTCCCTCTTTTTCCTGCGTGGAAACAAAAATTAAAGAAACCAGTAGTGCTACAACAGTACATACTTTCTCGCATTATTTCGAAATGTACCATTTATAATTCATCATTTGAATAACATGGACTCATAAATGCAATAATGTATACAAATCGCCGGTAATAGTATTAGCGACGTCAGAAAGATGTAAAAAATGTTACATTTGAGTATTTTTGAAAAAAGGAAAAGGATACAGTAAAATGGTGTTTGTCACCTTATAAGGTGCATTTAATGCTATCCGTTCAAAAAGTACAAAAAATAATTTTTTCAGGAAGTTTTGTTTGTTATTTTTTAATATTACCAATATTTTGTTGAAATTGGCGGGAAAATCTTTAATCTTCTTGAGTGCTACAATTCTTTAGTGTCCCTTCTAGAGTGCTAAAGTATAGGTTCTGAATTAGTATTGTGCTAAAGTGTATCCTCTGGAGTGCTATTTCGCTAATGTGTAGCTTCTGAGCTGCTACTGTGCTAAAGTATAGCTTCTAGTGTAAGTGTAACTTATGAAGTGGTGTTGTGCTAAAGTGTAGCTTCTGTAATGCTGGTGTGCTAAAATGTCGCTTTTGGAGTGCTAGAGTGTCAACGCGTCGCTGGTGGAGAGCTGGAGTGCCAAAATGTCGCCTTTGAAGTGCTAGAAACCAAATCGCGCATATGTGCGTTTGCCAAGACTCCGAAATTATTCGAGAAAGGAAGCATGTCAATCGAGTCGTAGGATATTAATGTAATCATAGAGAGACTGGAAATAATTACAGTCACAACTAAAAACCTTTGTCAACACTCACATTTTGAACCAACAGCCTTTGTGTCCCCGTTCTTTCGTGCAACTGCTTCAATCCCCTGTCCCGTGACGCCGGCTGAGCTGATCGATCAATTTGTAAATATGTTACGCTCCATTTTTTATTACTATGAATGGCTTTTAGGCATTAGAATTGGTCAAAAACGTACAAACAGACAGACGGACGTTTCGAAACCGTTTGGGGTAGAAGGGGCCTCATATGTTTTCATTCAAATCTGGACAACGATTTTCTCCTGCGTTACATGACACTATTTATTCCAGGGATGTCCATCTTGCAAAGGGCCACAACTAAAACTTTTAATATAGTTGCGGGCCATATTTCATTTCCACATGTGCGAACCACACGTGACCCCTTAATGTTGATCTCGGCAGTTTGCTCGACTGCTCTGATCCGGGGGGGGGGGGGTGTAACCAAGTGTAATATGAGGGCGTACCGTGCAAAACGTAATGAAACAGATTGGAATAATTTTGAACTTATGAATTTACTAGAAAAAAATCATTAAATCTAAACTTAATCTATTTTCACATTAAGGAGTTGTTGACCCCGACAAGGCGTGTGCGCTAGAAGCACAATGTTCTCGCCCCACATGTGTTGCACGTGACCTTCACTTTCGACTATTAACCTTTCGCGGGTCGCAATAAATGGCACCGCGGACCGCCGTTTGGACGACCCTTATCTATACCATGTACGTATTATGTATTAGTGGAAGTAAAAAATATGTTTTTGGAAAGGTTTTTAACCTTTTGTTATTTGGCGTATTTGATAGTAAGCCTCGGAGACTTCAGAATGTAGCGTTTTTAGCAGTTTAGCTTTCGCTTTACAACGCAGTGCTAATTGAACATCAATGCCACGCTGCTTTTTTCTGCAATGCGTGCCCTCGGCTTACTTGTTCGAAATGTGTCCCCAGTGTCAGAGCGGAGTGCCGTTTCTTTTTGCATTTCTCAAATGTGTAGACGTATAAACATTTTATACTCTTATAATGTGTTGTGATGGGGTGGGTGATTGTTCAAGGCTGATGAGATGACTTCTCGTTTCAGTGGAATTAGTTGTTACATTAACATTAAGATTTTACTTCCATTTACGAGTAATGCATGCTAAATCTAAAACGAAGTGGCATACATGCACGAGTGGCCACTGTACATACTCGTGTATTTAATGCACTATGTCATCAAAATTATCCGGAGACGTGGCTGAAAATGACTTACTAGTTCGTGGCGCCCTCCATAATACCCTCCGTAATACTGGAATTTAAAAGGGTGTTGGCCCTCCCTTACTGTTGACGACATCTTCCACTCTCGCAGGCATACTTTCAAACGGGTGCTGGAAGGTTTCTTGGGGAATGGCAGCCCATTCTTCACGGAGTGCTGCACTGAGGAGAGGTATCGATGTAGGTCGGTGTGGCCTGGCACGAAGTCGGCGTTCCAAAACATCCTAAAGCTGTTCGATAGGATACAATTCAGGACTCTGAAGGCCAATCCATTACAGGGATGTTATTGCTATGTGACCACTGCGCTACAGGACGTGCAGTATGAACAGGTGCTCGATCGTGTTGAAAGATGCAATCGCCATTCCCGAATTACTCTTCAACAGTGGGAATTAAGAAGGTATTAAAACATCAACGTAGGCCTGTGCTGTGATAGTACCACACAAAACAACAAGAGGTGCAACCCCAATCCCCCCATGAAGGACACGACCACGTTTAATCACCAGTTTGGACGTGTCCGGATACTTTTGATAACATAGTATATATATATATATATATATATATATATATATATATATATATATATATATATATATATATATATATATTGGAAATTAAAAGCTTTGTCTCCGTCTGCTGAGCTAGGAAATGCTCGTCTTTTCTTTTGGAGCCATCTGTACTACCGGTCGAGGGCTCAAGTAGTGGTTGCTTTAGCGATAACAATGCAAGGACGCGAATAACGATCCCAGCCGGGGCGACCGCGCAATAATTTGGGACAAAAACCACTCAGTGACCTCAGCGTTGAGAGCGGAAGCCGTGCACCGGCCTGGCGTATCAGGTAGCCAATGGCGCGCGTCACACCGCCGAATGCAATAGATTCTAGTTCCAGCTGAGGCCGGTACAATTTTGTATAAAGAACGTACACACTTCTGGGTAACAATATATACAGATACTGCAGGGGAGTATCACCAGACTTTGTTTCCGGCTGGTCAGCTAGGAAATACTTGTAATATTTCTATCTCTCACCCCAAAGGTAATATTTCTATCTCTCACCCCAAGGGTAATATTTCTATCTCTCACCTAAGGACCATTTTAACCATATCAACCATATACAGATAGTTTTAAAAGCACCAGGATCCTTTTGATGTCAACAAAAGTGACTTTGCTGCTAGTTGGTAGTATGATATTGCAAAGACGATTTCCCTGTTATGAAAGCGATATGCCATAGACCAGGGGTGTCCAAATTGTAAGGCTTCAAGGGGCACCTAAAGCCTTAAAATGGTTACGGGCTGTATTGATATTACTCGAGCGATCCACACCGTACTTCCCCGTATTGTTGAGCTCGGCAGTTTGCCCGACAGCTCTGAGACGGGAAGGGGAGGCGGGATAATGGTACCATGCGTGATATTAGGCCGTACCTTTCATACCGCAGTCAGACACATTGCGATGATTTTGAATTTCTGAATTTCCTAGAAAAAACATTCATTAACCTTTATTTTACGGTAACGGGAAGTTGATCCCGGCAGGGCGCGTGCTTTAGGATCACGTGGATGACAGTGACTTTTACATTTGACTAATAGCATTTCGCGAGCCACAATAAATTGCATCGCGGGCCGCATGTGGCCCGCGGGCCTCCGCTTGGACAACCCTGGTACAAGCATTCAATAAAGACGGGGAAGTGACATACTATATAGTGTAAACATTATGAGGACAGATGTGCATGAAGAATGTGAATAGCGATGTTACCACGAAGATTACTCACGCAAATACTAATAGCAATAGGCTAATAGGAATTATATTTTGAACAATATGAATAATAAATAAGCAAATTTCGACCAATCAGCAACTATAAAGTACCATAATAATGGCAGGTGTACACTGTGTTCGGGGCGCGTGAAGGGCGAGTGGACTGTGGTAGAAAGCAGAGCAGGCAATTTCGGCTGCTGGAATGGCAGGATGAATGTGCGTTTGCAGTGTGCGGCAGGCACAAACCAATGTCCCCGCAGGGGACCCTTTGTCAACGGAGCCTCGTGGATACTCGCTGTGGCCAAGAGCGCGAGAAACAAATGAATATGTAATCCGCAATACACGTGGAGTTTAAGAGAAGTGTTATACTCGCTGTGGTTAGGAATGAGAAATGGTAGACATTTACATTCAAGTGTAAACTTGTTACATCAGATTGTTGTCATATGATCGAAAACGAAAATTTATGTTTAAAACTGTGCTAATATTTATTTTGTTTCCTTTTTTTTACTTTCTCGCGTGCTACTTCTCTTAACTTTAAATTTTATTACGTATGTAGTGCAGCAGGGTGCTTGGGAACACCGCCATCTCTTGGGGAATAACATCACTACATTAACGGGAATAATTACCACAGAAGTTGAAACAACTGGAAACATTCAAGCAATCAATCAATTCAATAAGAAATAGTATATCTCCAGGAATAAAAACAACACCAAAATTTGATAATTACCAGCAATCAATCAAACGAAATTCAGAAGAAAGCCAATTCGTGAAGCCTTGCAAATAACCTAGCTTTGCGGTGATTACCTGCGTGCAGTTAGCCCACAGACCGAATAACGTCCGAGTATTAGGGATGCAATATCGATGTCGATATTTTTAAAACATCGATGTTTCTTCTAAAACATCGATGTTGTATTAACGCCGATATTTTTTTAACATCGATGATATATGATGAAAAATATCCATGATCACAATACTGTATAATTTAAAATACCAAATAATGATTGATGGCAACACTGTTAGTTCGTTTGTTCAAGGAACGCATTCTGTACTATCTTTATCGACCAAGCTCTCTCGCCTTCGAATTACCTCCATGCCATTGCGTTTCCTCTTTCTTCGTATTTATTTCGCACATTTAGATGTGGTCAACAAATACGCTGTGGGCGTAGGATCTGTCCTTTCTTCTCTTAACTCGGAGAAATAATAAACACGAACTCTGTCACATTAAATTTTAATACACGTCCTTTTAATGTTAGAGGTTACAAAACCTATCTAAAAACATGAATGTTGAAAACAATCGATGGCTTTTATTCGATATATATTTAACATCACGGCTATCATTTTTAACATCGATGTTCGCTAACGTATCGATGTCGCATCTCTCTCGAGTATTCCTCCCATTCGAAGGAATATTTTTTTCAAATATTGCTAATCTCACGCCTTTATAAAATGTATTTTTAATTTATTTATTTTGATCTTTTACTCATCTTTTAACTATTTATAGTTAAAAGGAAGGGATTCTGGAACTCAGGAAAACATGCGTAGATAATCTTCTCCCTCATACGTCACATACAGTTTTCACCTTTTTTTTTTTTTTTTTACTAACTAAATCTAAACCTAAATCTAATTGGCTGAAGAGCTCGCTTGGGCAGAGGGCGCCCGTGAGTCCACTGACGGCCGCGCCAGGCTGCTGCAGCTGCTAGTTTCGCGCTCGACCGCCAAGCGCGCTGCACTGCCTCGAGAGTCGCTGCCAGTGGCCAACCTGAATTCCACGTATGCAAAGAGTTGTTAATGCGCTTTAATTCGCCGTGCGCCCAGGGCGCGCCGGGCGAGGAGGAGGACGGGTTTCGGGTGTAGCCCGCCGTTGTTCTCCGAACGCGTTTCATTGGCTCGAAACCCTAAGTTATTCACGAATTCAGAATCTCGAAGTCGACCACATACTACGCGAAAGGTGGTTCAACCACATCATTGTTAAGTGGTAAAATCATCCATAAGTTGTGAAGCAAGACTTTTAGGTATAATGTGATCCGTTTCTACTGAAAAATTTCCTTAAGTCTCTGTGTTATAAACCATATGAATTACACCTTGAATCCATGAACAACTACTACTAAACAACCAATGTCGTTGATACTGTGAAATCCATCAAGATTCAGTCTACTTGTCTGGTTGATATGTGCAATGCATGAAAGAATTCAAAATATTTATTAATGATTCATAGCCCTTTTTATGAAATAGTTGAATATATTAATTGAAAAAAGGTCTAACTATTGCCCCAAGAAATCTGGTCACAACACTCGACCTGATACCTGATTTTATTTAATAGTAGTGAAGAAATACAAGCTAAAAATTGCTACACCCCTAAAAAATATGTGAAACATGTTTTTGAAAGAAACATTCATGCGTTTAATATATTTTACCTCTACTTTATTTTTCTGTATTTATGTTTATTCATATGTGAAAGTTGCGAATTTTAAATAACCTGCCTCGTTCATAAAAACTCCTGAAGCCACGTTTTTACATGTTAGCATTGTATACGTTTACTTGCCCCTCAGGAATTTTCTCGCCAACGAGTGAAAGCAACAACTCGTTATGATTAGAAAAGTATGTTTGCCATTCGTGTAGATGACGATGGCCCGCCAGTCACCTCATCAAAGTCCTCTTGAGAAGGCATCGCCGCACGCCGCAGTGATTGTCCGATGGCGTCGGCGTCGGCGTCGTCGGCGTCGCCACTGCGTCTGCCGTCGCCGTCGCCGGCGTCGCGACGGACCGCACCGCCTCCGCAGATAAGCGCACAAAGAGCTCTTCATTTGCACGCGGACAAGAAGAAACGAAAACACCACGAGCACTAACCAACAGAGATTGAACTGTCGGTGTTCAGGGAGAGAATGACGCAGTCGGGTGGGTTGACGGGACACACGGGCTGCAGTGTTGCCGCCGCAAGTAACGCGCGTGGAGAATGTCATGTGCATTCAAGACGAATAAAGCACGACGCTGTCTGTTCTTGCAGTGCTTCGAATACGAGCGGGCTTTTTTTTCTCAGAGCGTGTATTCCAATCGTCGGGCATTATCTGACCGCGTATTGTGCTCTCGATACTCAAATACGAACAAATAGAAAAGACTGTGTCGCAACTCTCCGCGTAGAAAGTAAATCTGAAAACGAGGAAACGGAGTTTGGTATTTCCTTTTTTCATATCACTCATTTTAATTAACCCCCTTCCCCCTTCTACTGACCAACATAATAAGATTAAAGATAAAAATAAACCGATATAAGTTCATAGTTTAAATCGTAAAGAGACTGTTTTTCTCCGCCACTTTGATTTAGATTATTGTTCATGATTCCATTAGGTTATCTACTGTCATGAATGTTTATCAAGTCTTATTTGTTCAGAGTTCACATAATAACATGAAAATTCATTCAAAATTTAAATCACCCCCAAAATTCAACCCCGTTCTTCTCATTGCAACTTCCCTGGTTGACATTCGCTTCGCGTTAGGTTTACTTCTGACCCTGCCGCCGACCTCTGACGTGGGCCTGATACCATGATTCACGATACACATTTGTATATGAGAAAGTTATTTATAATATATCATAGTTAGCTAAGAGAAACCATATGCATTTGGTTCAAAATATATATTTCACCTAAGTGCTGTTTCTTTCAGATTCAGGTTCCAAAATTTCTTCTCTTTTCGTGACGAGTCAACTGAAGTTTTTACAAGAATGTGAGAATCGTCAAAACTTGTGAATGACACAAATATATCAGACAGTGACAATGATGAATAAACGTGAAAAGATGCCTAGTAACTGCAAGTGCATGCTTACCAAACTGTATCAACTGTTAATAAAAGGACCGAGTTTGTCGTCTGATAATCCAGGCAGCGTAAAGTAAATAAAAAACGTTTAATACTAAACTTGAGTTTGATATCTCTGAGCAATGCTGATGAGCAAATCAAAACTAATACAAAAAAGTATCCCCGGCAGAAACTTGTGAAAATGAAAATGATTCTTGAAGAAAAAGTCTTTCGAGTAGAAGCCCCGGCTAAGTCATGAATAAATTTAGACAGCAGAAAAATTATTGAAAAATATAAACTATTTTTCTACACTACCCCTAAAATCAATTGAAAATACAAATGGATGGATGAATTTAACACGGAAGAAAACTCTCATCCTGCAACTGACCGCTCTCTTACAGAGATGGTTACAGAATGGGAAGGTAATTACCAGCTTGTTATTTAAAGAACTGACCAACATGACCTGGAACATTTCCTTTTATTAAAGTCACAAAGATTGTTTGAATCAGAAATGTCAAAATAGATTACTTACAAATATGGTAACTGTTGACCGATCGAATGACCGATCGAACTTAGAAATACTGCAATCTCAAGTGAATTATTTCTAGGAAACCAAATCGCCGAATTACGACATCATACTGCCCCACTGTGATACTGCAACATAAAAAGCTCTGTATCCAAACTAGACCAAATAAAATTTGGCGCCAGAAGTTTGTTATTCAGTGTATTTATTTTAGGAAAATATTCTTTCGTACATCAAGACACGATTCAGAGAATACACTAAATTAATGACTAAGTTACATTGCATCTTTTTGTGCACAGAAAACAAATTTAAACGTAACACAAAAATGTTGGTTTTTCTGAATTCGTAGAAAACGACACGGATTTATCATTTGCAGCGTAAATTGAAAACACTTCTCGCACAGCATGAGTGTTAACAGATCTACATTTCTCGCGTGGGGTCAGTGTCTAGTGTTACGTAAAAATGAGTTGATGCTCCCAGAAAGATGACTTCAATATGAGTATTGAATGGCACGTCCATTCCGTCTCGCCTCGACCCCACCTCCGCTCCCCGGCTGGCCCCAACCCTTCACCGTTCCCATCGCCGTCTTGGCCTCGACCCCCCGCCTCCCGGGCCCCCCCCAACCCTCCCCGTCCACCCGGTCTCGCCTCGACCCCCTTTGCCTCCCCGTGGCCCCATAACCCCCCCGTCCCATCCCTCTTCGGCCTTCGACCCCCCCTCCCTCCCCGCTAGCCCAACCCTCCCCTCCATTCCCGGTCTCGCCTCTACCCCCTGCCTCCCCGCTGGCCCCAACCCCCCCCGCCCCCGGCTCGCCTCGACCCCCCTGCCCTCCCCGCTCCGCCTACATCCCTCCTTCGCCTCCGTCCACTCCCTTCCACCCCGCCATGCCCCCGCCACGCCCATTTTGCCCGCGCCCCTGGTCCCTCCCTTCCCCGCCTCGCCCCCGATTCACCTGCCCCTCCACTCCCACCGCAACCCGCCATCCCCTCCCGCCGACCCTCCCATGTCCCTCCCCCGCCTGCCACGTCCCCTGTCCTTTCTCCGCCCCACCTCCCCCGTTTCCCCTTCGCCTCGCTTCACCCCGCCACGCGCCGTAAGCGCATTCGACCCCCAGCATCCACCGCGCGCTCAGCCCACACCTCGCAACGCCCCGCACCCCGCCCCTCCCGGCCCCGCCCACCGGCGAAAGGCGGCTGGCGGCTGGGCCTGCGCGTCGCCAACTTACGATATTTGCAGCCCCCGAAAGTGCGCCTGCCGAAGCGGCGAAAGAAGATCCGTGGACGGCGCACGCGTGCGAGTGGAGCGGCGGCTGGGGAGGTGGGAGGCGCTTCCAGAAGGCCGCCAAGGCGCGCTCGGCGGTCGCTTGTAATCACACGGCGCCCATTAGGCGCCTCTTGTTCCATGTCCGCCAGCTGTACGCTGCTTTTCTTCTTTTTCCACCGCTTCCTTTCTTTCTTTTCTTTTCTCTTTTTTTCGTCATTACATCGTGTTTGTCCTGGTGTAACCATAATCAATATATACCGGAGCGCGCCATAAGTAAGCATTTGGCGAGTGAAATATCCTAAAACAAAGAGTATTGTAAGGACAGGGAAGGAATAAACTCTTTGTTATCGGTTCGTCGTTCTGTTCAACATGGCTACGCTTGCTTTAGACAAAGAACAACATGTCCGCCGTGATACTACAGATTAGTTTTAACTTTATATTCATGCTGCTCGTAAATTAGACAATTAATCACCATCCTCGTAAGTTCAACGACTTGACTGTCCAGACGGAAAAGAGAGTCATGAGGAGTCTATGAAAACGAGTTGAAATTTATAAGTTCCAGACAGAATGAAATTCAATTAATTGAATGTTGTACACAATTCAAACACCAGATAGTTCCGTCTCCACTGATACGCTTCCGTTACTCTTCAAACTGTTTGATAGTTTACCAGTATGAGTATTTAAATGAAAATACTTGTGTTTTGAACCACATTAAATATCTAAACCATCATTAACTCTCTAGTTTTTTTTGTTTTTTGTACAGTCTCTTCCACATACCGAGTAGTATGATTAAACAATTATTGTCTCTTGGAAATGATCTAGCGACTATGTGGATTAAACAGAAACTTTGTACCAAATTTAATCTATTTTCTATAAAAATACGAGTTAAATTGATTGGAATCATGCGAGGTATGTTTGAAGACACAGTCGCCTGAATAAAAGTATCATATACATTTCAAATATATTGTTGCAAAAGCATGCAAGGGTTATAACTATTACATTAGTTTCTGTCAAGGACTAACTCTCATTACAGAATCGATCAACCTGCTTTGTGGGATTTCATTTGAGCAGCTTTCACAATTTATTTGAAAGTACTTTACGGAAAGTCAAGCCCTTCAAATAAAAATAAAAGCTTCCAAACGCAGAATGTACGTCTTATCTGTACGTTGCCTTGGTACAGTGTTCCTACGGAAGCGCGACCTCGGTCAATGTGGCCTTGAGGGCGTGGCTAAGCACGAGACACGGGCATGCTGATTCGCATGACTTGACGAGATGGAAGACGTGGTGGATGTTGGATGCGGGGCCGTACGCGGAAGGGGCTGTAGGAGTCGGTGTGATAGCAGGGCGTGGTGTGCGTGGTCTGAACGGAGAGGGTGGTGCGAGTCGAGAAGGGCGTCGCCACTGCATGTCGGAGTGGGGTCTCTAGCTGTGAGCTGTGCGGGAGTAGCGCGCGGGCGGCGGGCGTTAGCTGGCAGTACTTAGGCGTGCGGGGAAGTTAGAAGAGGCGGGGAAGTAGGAAGTTTTGGGGAAAGGGCGGGATGCGGGAGGCGGGCCGACAGGCTGCGAACCGAAAACTGCGGGGCGCAGCGGGCGGGCGAGAACACAGGCGGCGGCGGGGTGTTTTGTAGCGGGGAGCTGGGAACCGTATTAGAGTAGCGGGCGCGCGTGCGACTTGTGGGCCGGTCTGGTTTGCTGT
>BOPP01000032.1:9182310-9192991 GCA_017312745.1 Gryllus bimaculatus
TTTCTCCGATTCGCAACGCCTTATGGTAATGGGATGTCTATGACGGAAGTGTGGGAGAACAATATTATTCAAAAAAAATTAGACGTTCAAACACTGGGCCCCAGATAACCAAAGGCGGCGGAGATAAGCGCGCTCGTAATGTGCCCGTGCGCGACTCAGAGCTGCATCCGGAAGCGATAAGCGTTGGCCGACGACACCCGCCCTGCCACGCTCCGCACCGCCCTCCGCCCAAGCGCCCCCCGCCCGTTTCTCCTGACAACTTCGATCAGAATCCACCTCTGTCACTCACAGTCACACTCAGCAACTCCCTCTCTTTCTCTCTCTCCCTGTCTTTCTCTCTCTCCCTCTCTTTCTCTCTCTCCCTGTATTTCTCTCTCTCCCTGTATTTCTCTCTCTCCCTGTCTTTCTCTCTCTCCCTCTCTTTCTCTCTCTCCCTGTCTTTCTCTCGTTCCCTCTCTTTCTCTCGTTCCCTCTCTTTCTCTCGTTCCCTCTCTTTCTCTCGTTCCGACTCTCTCTCTCCCTCTCTCTTTCTCTCTCTCCCTCTCTCTTTCTCTCTCTCCCTCTCTCTTTCTCTCTCTCCCTCTCTCGCTCACAGTATGAACCAGAACTACCGTTGCCATTACACTTACTCTTACTGACCTCGTAGGTTTCGAGTCCCGACATTGTGGATTTTCGACACTATTAAGTAAAATTCAGCCACTGTTTGAAGGGGAATTCTAGCGGCCGGTTGCCTTGATCGACAGTTTTCCATGGTTTCTCCGACACACACCAGGCGAATGCTGGAAAAGAACCCTAACACACGGGTCACGGTGCCATCTTTCTTTCCTCTTTCTTGTTCTATCCTCACCCCTCACTTGCACACACGTACTTACACTTTCATGAACTACATTACCACACATGTCAGGAGATCTGTCGCAAGTTTACTGCTTGTCTCGGTTGGGGCAGTTTCCCGCTGAGGGGAGATAAGCGCCCGATCTCACCATCCAGCGAGGCACGAACGCCATCTCATGGTATAAGAGCATTCATTACGGTAATGTTAGACAGTGTGAATACTTCAGTCTATTACTTATGTTAATGATTACGTCCATGCGTTATGCTTATGTTTACGTTCGCGTTGTGAATGGCCTTTAGAGTGTACTACATGGAGATGCGGAAGAACCGTCATCTTTACAGAACATTGAAGTCATTTTTTGCAATCAAAGTATAGCAATTATTCAAAAAAATAAATTAATTTTGTGTTATTTGTATTTAATAAAATATAAATCGAAGTATCTAGTAGAAATCAGGACTAAGAACGCACTTACTTGAAAACAGATTCTATATTCGTGTTTTGATTACTTGTATTTTTACTGTTATATGCTGAAGATACATTGTGCATATTGACTGAAAACATTCTGAATATTAGTATTATAGCCACTAATATAATTTAAATACAGTTAAACTATAAATACAACAACATATAAAGAAGATCTGATACAACAACCCACAGATTCAGTATAACAACAGTTCTCTACGCCACCACCGAGCAACAACTCCCATGTTTTGACTCAAAAAAACCAAGTGATCCCTTGCTTTACGATCGTTCACAATGAGCGCAGTAATTGGGTCAGCCACTCTATGTAGTACTATCACAGAATAGATAGTACTACTCAGAATGTACACTTTCCTGACATCCGCGCCCCAGTTCATATTCTGTCCACGAAACCGAGTAAATTGCAGGCCAATGCCACCTGAGACACCCGTACCTTACGTGGCATTGGCTGGCCAGCACGCTATGCTTCTGTTGCTTTGTTCTGGTTGTATGGCATGAGTTATTTTTGTTTTCTTCTTCGCAAATTTTATTTTTAGTAACCGGTTGTTTCTCCTTAATAAGTTTCGATTTGGATATTAAATTTGTAAATATTTTAAATAGTTAATGACTAACAGGAAAGCCTGTCCTTTGATACATATTTCCCTCATTGCAATATACAATAGTTTAGTGCTTCCTTTCACTATAGGAATACCGCTCCACCATCCAGCTCCATAAAACTTCAATAGTGTTTCATTCATTATGGGGGTAGGGTAATATATATCTACAACTACGTATGTGCAAGTATCGTGATTACTTAGTTTCAATTTGGCGACCAGTGCAACGTCAATAGCTCTCGGAGATCAAAGAAACCGCCGTCAAGTTTCCTTTCTGTATACTTTCTATTCTTACTATATTCTAACTCGTGTGGCGGAAAGGAGAACACCGCAAAGCCCCTGGAGTGTGCTATCTACTGGGAGTAAGTGCGGCTACTGCCGTCTAACCGCGCTGCCGTCACAGCTGCCAGTGCGGGAGCATGAAAGCGCTGGCCGCACATAGCAAGAATAAACATTACATGAAACGTCAAGAAAATGTCTCAAATATATGATTTGCTTATTACTTCTAAAGTGTATTTATTTTAAAGTAAAAAGAAATATTTCAGTTTTTTAACTCCAGCGTCTAATTCTTCGCATTTCAGTGATGCGATGACGTTTGAATGTGTTAATATATTTTGAACGAACATGAACATGTCACCCGTAGCTCCCTTCTATGAAAATGTTGAATGTCTTCTCTTTAACGTTCTCGCAAAGTTAATGCATTTCTCATGGCTATCCGCCGGGACCGTCATTATAAATGCGTGATATTGACAAAGAACGCGAACGAGCGTGTGCCGTGGGTGGCAGTCGTCGTCTTCATTTGCCATTCCGTCAGTGGACGTGGCAGGCCACGCGTAGCGAGAGGGCGACCGCGGCGGCCGAGGCATGTCACAGGCCACGCCCCCTTTCGGTCACAGTTACAACTCCGCCTCTCCGCGGAGATCTTTTCCGCGTCTTTTTTTTTTTTTTTTTTTTAATTTTACCGCCCGCGTGCGCCGCACGTTTTAGGCCGGACGGAGATCGGCCACGCCACCCTGTTTATTTTGTAATTCCACAAGTTAACGTTACCGCCGCGACCGAAATCTGCGAGGGCGCTTTATAAGAGAATATTTGCTTTCCGTTTATGAACGCGTGTTCAGAGTTTTGCGCCATCCGATTTGGAGGATTTTATATAACACCAATCCAAATGATGTGAAGCTTAGTTGCATTTTTTTTTTTTCGTTTTAATATTCAGAAAATGGTGTACATAAGTTTGGTAAGTGCAATACTCGAATACAAGTAGTAATATTTTTAAAAAGTGACTTGTTAAAAATTGTATTACTTGTAAAAATAGATGCGACACCAACGAACAGGAAATTGCTGTGATGTTTTCTGGAATCCGTAATAAAACTGAGATATCTACTGTCACCACGGAATACGTTTTTGTTCTTGGAATAGTAAGTGATAACGTCCTCTTCAAAGATTTCTTGGAATATCGTAATTAAAAATGTCTTTACATTTCCGCCAGTTGTTTGTACCAAAAATAAGTGTTCATGCTTCGCAGGAAGTCGACTGCAAGACAGTAGTGCGGTGCTGATGAGTCTTTGTATGAGATACGCGCGTTAATTTCGAGTGTTGTCGGCGAGAGATGCGCCGTGGAGAGGCTGTGTTGGCAGGGGCGGAGAGGAATTCGCACTCTTTCGCCGCGCCGATAAGCCCACGCCCAGCGGCGCCGCGCGGGGGGTTAATGAAAAGCGGCGGTTTGGCAGCGCGGAGGGCCACGCGGCGCCGATGGGCGATAACGCCGCTCTGCCCGTTCTCCCCGCCCCGCCCCGCCACCGCAGCCCCCACCCGTCTCGCGCCCCGCCCCCCCGCCCAAGCCGGCACTCCGCGGACCCCCTCCGCCACCCATTTCCCTTGTATCGCCAACGCAGGACCCGCCCCCCCTCAGCCGCACTAAAATGTCGTTACCCGTGACCCAGCCGGCTTCGCCCGTTTCTGCTTCCATACCGCCTCCGCCGCAACCCAACCTTTCCCCCCCCGCCGCCCCCCGCCACCCCCGCCACTCCGTAGCCCCGCCGCTCCGTGCCCCCCGCCGTTCCTGCCGCCCATACCGCCTCTCGGCCCCCACCGCTCCCACCGCTCCCGCCTCCCTCCCTCAATCGTCGCCCCTTAATCCCACACCTCTGCGGCCGTTCTGCGCCCAGCCTCCCCTCGTCCCCGCCGACCGCCCACAAACCGCCCGCCTTGCTCCACCGCGTCACGCTAGCTCCCACCACCCCACTCCCACCACCGTCCCTTTGCCGAACCCGCCGTCCTTTGCCGCCACCATCCTCCCTGCCCCCCGCCGCCCTTTGCTTGCTACCGCTGTCACCACTACCTCCGCCGCCCTTGCCACACATCACCATGTCATTACTGAAAGTTTTGATAACTAACTGTTTATAATAATTATTTGAAAATTTTTAAAAAGAATTTCCAATTCAGTTTTTGATACAGAAATGCAACTTATATTATTTTTACACATAGTTCAGTTCTTTCGAAAGTGGAATGCGTTTAAACATATTAGAAAGATACGATTGTAACGTCATAGAGATCCAGGTGACTCGTTATTCCATTGGTGCTATTCATCGTCATCCACGTTACGTTCATCCAGCGGTGCCCCTCGCCAACCCGACTCTTCCTTCCTGTCCCTTCCGCGTCCGCCTCTCCCGTCTCTACCCGTCACCCGACTCTGCTCCTGCCCACCCCAGGTTTCCCACCCATCCACCCTCCCAAAACTACCCGCGTCCACCGGCCGTCCCCACCACCACACCTCCCTATCCACCACTTACCTACCTTACCCCACACTACCCCACCACGACACCACCCCACACACCCCCTTATCCTATCCTATCCCACCCGACCTAGCCCACCCTTCCCCACCCTGCACCCAACCCTACCTCACCCCACCTCTACATCAACCTGACACCAACCTCTCCACCCTCACCCCACCCCACCCCCACCCCACCCCCCACACACGCCCACCTACTCCCTGCCTTGCTCGCTTCCTCGCTCGCGGCTGTCGCGTTGGTCACAGCGCTAATTAGATGTGCGCAGCGCAGTTGCAGCCCATTTGCGTGCTGTGCATAACCGTGTGTGTTGTTTTGTGGCGACCCTCTGCTACGCTCCTAATGCTTTGGAATCATACTCAATGTTAACAAAGTCAGAATAACGACTAAAACGATTGCACGGTAATGCGACTGATGTGATTCTTCTATAATATTGTCAACTGCCAAATTGAAACTACACAAGATAAGAATGAATATTTAGATAATTTTTGGCGGGCCTTAAATTATATCACACGAGTCATTGCCAATATTCGGTTTGCAGTGAATGAAGTATTTGTCTTCTGAGTATGAAATGCATTTTTTTTTCTTCGATTAGTCAACAGTGTGAGTTCGAAATAATCTGACTAGTTTCTAATCAGTGTCACAACAGCGAAGCCTTGAGCTACGCCTCGTCACTCGTATGTGTGACTGTGAATTTGAGTCACTCGTATGTGTGGCTCAAATTCAATGAACGTTCCAATTTAACTTTCTAGATGGGGCCGTCAAATATTGGGACGTTAGTTTCGATCATGAAACCAAAAGAACCATCGTTTTCTCGTCAGCGGTGTAGAGACTATGCAAATGTAAGTAGCCAAGTAAATAAGAATACATGTTAGTTGACATGATATGAGGATGTGATAATTTAATTAAAATGTAACAAAAATTATTTACATATATCACTATTAATTAACAAAGTTACTTTTAGGAAATGAAGATATAAAGTATTTTTTGAAATTTGTAGTCGCAATATTGCTTATAGGACGAGATTACACATAGGAATTTACTCAAGAGACAGGTTGATCTGTTCGTTTGCGTATCCTTCTTTGTGCTCAAATGCGAAGAACAATTTCTTCCAAAACCAGGACGATATTCAAATGGATATTCCAGTAATCTTAAAATAATATATTAATTTGCTATGTACTTTACGTCAACACAATTTTTTTTCTATTTTTCCTACAAATTGTTTCATTTTTGTAATATTTCTTTGTGAGAATGCAGCAAAGTATGTTTAAAATTATGTAAAAAGTCTAACTTTCGTCATCGAGTGTGTTGAAAATATAAGGCGTGTTCCAAACGTTGGTACCGTTTGGAAAATAAAGCACTCATATTTTTTTTCAAAACAAAAATTATTTTTACACAACAGTATTTCTTTCAATTTTTCTATATATTTCACAATATTGTTCAGACATTTGTCATAGCGCGAAGCCAACTTTTTTAATGTCTCTTCAGGGTGAGAAAGATGCTGCCAGTAAAGATAGTCACTTCTGAACCCCGTTTTTTGTTGTTGTTGTTTTTTCGAAAAAGGTGCTGCCATTTGTGAAAAACTCATCACGAAGCATTCTTATTGTAATCCATGTAATATCACAAATTTTCGCATTAATTTTTTTTCAACAAATCCATCATTGACTATAGAAAGCCACTCATGTCGCCACGACAACAGAAAGCCACCTTCATGTTTCGTAATCAATATGGGTTCGTCTATTATTGAACTGTCTAACCCACTTTTCTGACTACTCCATCACTCATTACATGGTCATCATAAATCTCAAGTTGACGAAGAAATTCAGCTGGCTTAACATTATTTACGTTCAAAATCCGAACTGCAGTAAACACTTATGTCGGCTGGCTCAGAAATTGTCTTATCGCTCACCAACACATGTAAACACAACAGAATCCAGCCGTGTTGGCGTCAGTGGAAAGACGATAAATCAGAGTCACGATTGCGCATGCGCGGAACTACGACACTAGCGCTGCGGTGGCGGTGCTTACTTTCTGGGAGCTCTTCGTATGTGTTCGGTGAATGTTGTCAGAAGTTAAGGGGAAGCAAAGAACACCCAGTGGGCGAGGGCGGTTTGTGGCGTGCCAGCCGTCGGGTTTTCCATTCACGAATGACCAACACTTTCTGCCAGATTGTCTCCATCCGTCGTTCGCTGCTGAAGCATTGGACGAGTGTGGGGTATGGAGGGGAAGTGTGGATGAGGTCGCAAGCTACCACAATTTGTTTTCACCGTTGCCTCAAGCTCTCGAAATGGTATTAAATCAGGCAATACAATAAGTTAAAATACAATAGTATGCATTCACACAATGCGATCAAAGTTCTCATCGTGTTTATGAGTTACCGACGTATTTTCACTAGCCTCGTCATTGTTTTAAAATGCTTAACGTTTATGAACTGCTCATTAGCCGGTGAATGCTGCAAAGTAATTGACTCTTTCAGTACACATGTGATTGGAATAATTTACTCCGCAACTTTGATTAAATTGCGATTATTTTCAGCTTGCCTCCACACCTCTGCATCTATTAATTTTAAAGCAATTACACGTTTTTCGTCAAATGAAATGTATTTTCACCGAAAACAAACTCCAAATGTAAAGTCCAGAAACTTATTTAACTACTAGTAATACGAGTAGCTGCATGTGGCGTCCCCGATGACTAAACCTATTTGAAAAGTATTTTCGTGCGTTGAAAATTTCTAAATGGCATGCCTAGTTCAAAGAAGTTCGTACAGTATCTGATATTAAAGATTCCAATGAATCGAAGAAGAAGATAATGTTATACTCCGATTCAAAAATTTCCAAGAACAAATGATCTTGTATGTTACCTCCAAACGGGATATGAACTGGTAATATTGCAGTTACAAAATTGTAATCGACCTAAAAATACACTTACAGGCAGAGTTGATGCGAATATTTATATTTAGTAACCTACATTTTGTATGCTTTTCTTGTTAATATGCCAAAACATACACACAAGAGATTGCTTGTAATCTGTTCTTGAGAGTTATTCTCTAATTCGAATATAAGATAACATAATTCTCAATTAGTTTCGAAAATTCGGTCGCAAACTCTTCTACAACATTTGACTTTTCACTGCATTTGCTTAACACTTCCATATTTTTTTCAGTAACGTTTGAAGAGATTAGAACTCCTCAAACTCAGTCTAATTTGTGTTCATTTCTACTTCTGCAATTGATCGATTAATCGTTTATAGGCGAATTTAAATAAATATTAAAAGGATACTGTTTTTCATGTTTATATGGATAAGGTGTTAGGTGAGCGTAGTAAAACAAGTTGTTAGTCATATTCATTTGAAAATAGGTATTTGCACGTTTAATTCTTGTAAAAAGGGGAAAGCGGATGTGCAAAGTTTGATTAGGAGATGCATTCATGTTCTATTATTTGCAAATTTATTATTATAAATACGTTAACACGGAAAGAAACCCTTCACTTGTTATGAATAACTTCAAAGCAGCATCACTAATATTGGCAGTTCTGCCGCACGATTCACTTGTTGCACTTGGAGATGACAACAACCAGTGTAGCCATCATTCCCCGTGGAAGTAAATTATGTCGACGTGGAGCGAAAATAGCCTCTGGGTACTGGGGTTTAACCAACGTCACCTACATGGATATACTATTTACAAAATGGTAATGATTCCCCGGCCCACCCACTAAGAGTTAAAACATGCAAAAACACATTTTTTTGAAATTTCTTAGAATCTTGTGGACGGACCGGAAAACAAATAATCAGTTTCCCACCAGGAGACCCGGCGAATGACACCTCATAGGTCGCGATTGGTGCATGGCGGGTGGTCAAACCGTGTGGGACGGATGCACGAACTAACGGCCGCTCGCAGTTACTCAAATACCATATAGGGATGTATATCGAATTAATAATGAAAATAGAATAAGGCTGGTAAAAATAATATTACAGTTTTAGCACCGAGTACAAGTTAATTCGTAATTAATACAACTAAAGGATGTCCAATATGAGTTGAATTGTCGGGAAAGCAGGCATGGAAACAATCATAAGAACGCGGACGTGGCGTGTGTATTGTGAGTAACAATGTCCACATAATTCTTATTTTAAGTGAAAGTGATTTTTTGCGTTGTTGGTAAAAATGGTGTTAATTTTAAAAAGAAGTGTATTCGAAATATTTTAAAATAAATATACAAAAATAAAATAAAAATAATTGGAAAAATTCCCGTTGCATTGATTTCCATTTATTGAATAAGATAAGTGAACCAATTTTTGGATGTTCTTTCAAGATAGGTGTCGCGAACAGTCTATCAAAGATAAACTGTTTAAATTAATCTTTGACATGTGCATATCATTGCAGATCATGTGGTGCAAATTACAAGTAATAATTCAAACTTAATGAGATATCACTGAACTGCATTTCACGTGTCATGTTACTAATTTGCTGTGTAATCGTAGTTAATGATGTGTATTTTTCTCTGAGCTAATGAAACAAAACTTTCTGTGAATTAAACTGAAATTCAAAGAGTGGTAGACTATTATGGCTTAAAATCAAATTAGAAAGAATGTCTAAAGTTATTATACTTTTTATGTCGTCTACGAAGAAAAACAAGGAGATATACTTTCTCTGTAATAAACTTAGAACACAATGTTCATCATGTACGTTCATGTCTTTTCATGAATAACTGTTTATTCATACAGTGAGTGTACAATTTGAGAACAAATACGTGTTTTAAGTTCTTTGTACTTTCTCGGTTACGGAGTAGAGATAAAGTTATGTTATGCGGTGCGAAAAAACGGCAAATTTTCGACAGAAAACATTTTATTACTGGGCCCTGATAACGAAAAAGTGAGTAAATCCAGTTGCTAGATTTAGAAAAAAAGATTCGCTCACGTGGTGTATCCAGAATCCATGTTTTGTGTGTTCTTCATACCGAAAAATCGAATAACGGCAAAACATCTGTCCGTCTGCCCAGCTGCATTCTGTCTATTCCATCAGTGAACAATGCTAGCGGCTAAACCACTCTGTCAGTTTTCTCCAAAATTGATATTCCCCAATTCATCTGCCTGATGTCGCAGCCTCTTCAATTAGAAACCGATATTTTAATTTTTTTTGGGGGGGGAGGGCACACTTTGCATGAAACCTCTGAGACATTTCTCAATTTTTTCAAAAATTGACTCGTTTTTTATTGAATTTTGTTGTTGGATAATGTGAAGGGCATTTAAGAGAATGAGGCAAAGCTCATGTTCGTTAAAACCTCAATTTTTTGAGTCTCCCTGCAACTAAAATATTAAAGATATTTAATTTATGGAGGAAATCTCTATGTTCCTTAACGATAGATTTTGAAATAAGGTCATGTACAATTTTTCCGAAAATGTCAATACTTTTCCGCGTAATTTTGCGTGAAAATACGAGCTAGAAAGTACGTGCTATTTTAGCAACATTAGTTATTAGAATGTAATAGGGAGTCCTTACTTCTGACTTCAACTTGTTTATTTTTCTCACAACCGAATACCACCACAGCCGCGCAGAGTATTTGTTTTTGGATGTTTCATATTCGCATTGATTACTAATTCATCAGCAGTGTAGTTTGCGAGCACACAATGCTTTACAAGTCGTGTAACACCTCCACCGCAGTGCACACGATTGCGATCGCTGCTTCACAAGGCGAACACGCGTCGTAACCAAGCGAGATCCGGCCGCGGAGGGGGCGTGGCAGGAAGGGACTCCTCCCCTTGCATCTCCGCCTCGTCCTCTGCCACTAACTCCTCCTCCGCCGCCGTCTTGTCCTACGCCTCCACCTCTTCCTCCACCTTCTCCGCCTCGTCATCATCATCCTCGCCCTCGCCCTCGCCCTCGCCCTCGCCCTCGTCCTCCTCCTTCTCCGCCTCCTCCGCCGCCTTCTCCTCCGCCTCCTCCGCCGCCTCCTCCGCCGCCTCCTCCTCCTCCGCCTCCTCCTCCGCCTCCTCCT
>BOPP01000032.1:9193016-9222630 GCA_017312745.1 Gryllus bimaculatus
CTGGAAAGGGTCCACTATTCCAGATATGAATGCCTTTAACCCAAGTAAATTTTGATAATATTTACATTTACATTTTTTCAAAAACCCCCAAACCGAGACAAAACAGTTTCAATCGCTCTTGTTAGTCCGCTCATGGTATAGTGTTAAAAGTGAAAATCCAGAATCAATGATTTCTGAATTTCGGGTATTTCATTGTCAATATGGAAATGATTTAACACTTCTCGCTTTACTGAGGCTTCGGGTCTAACCCTGGGATAATGCGATCCTTTCGCCGCCAGAGGACTTTTTCCAGTTTCCTTTGATCTCATGGCGACGACACACCAATCTATTATCTTCTACATAAACTCTATTTTAGCTACTCGTACTGTGGAACATTGTATTTTGTGACTTTAGATTCTATGAAGAACTGCAAATATTATCTTATACACATATGCAACTCAACGCAATTATCACTAGATATTCAGACCACCATTATCGAAACATTCTCAAAGTTACCCAGCACTTGGTCACTGCTTATGCGAATCGAATAAATATGAATCAAATCACAGCAACTTTTTTAAAACCAGTTTTTTCAAAATGGAAAGTAGGCAATAAACACTTAGAGTTGATGCAGATGTCGAATTAATAAGGCTTTTACGTGAATCTCCTCTTATAGTATTTTAACTGCAACAGTTCATTCACACATCCTGCTTTTGCCTATTTTTGTATGTAAATATAATATATTTTGTATGAAATATATAATATTATGTATTGAACAATATATATCATAAGTAATTTATTTCCACGTAGACCTCCACGAAAGATTTTATCACTTGGTAAATTCACGTCGAGGACGAATATCTGCACTTGCCTTTTCCGAAGTGTGGGTCGTCGCCAAACCTTTACGAGGAATACTTTCGGAAAAAGTTGAAGCGGCAGGGGCGGGGGCGAGGATGCAGTCGCCTAGCAGCTGCGAAGCCACCCTAGCGGCGCGAGGGGCTGCGGGCACGAGTCGGCGCGTCGTGGCTAAATCGGGTTGGTCCCACTCGCTGCATGGGTCTGATTGGCGCCTCCCCTCACCAACGGCGCCCCCGTGCGGGACGGCTGGGGGGATTGCGGGGCGGGACAGGCCCAGGAAGCCGCCAATACGTGGCGAACGCGTAAAGTGTGGTGAGTATGGTGAGGGGGCGGGGTAAAGGGGCGGGCACGGGTGCGGTATGGGCGAGGCGTTAGGGGACGGGAATGGTAGCGGGACAGCACCCGAAGGCCGGGGTGGGGTGGGGTGGAGTGGGGTGGGGCGGGCCGGCTCTGTTTACTCAACGTCGGCACGGGGAGGCAGGGTGGGCGGCGTGTTGGGAATCTCGAGGCGTGGCAGGGCGCGACGGGTTGCGCTGAGTGGCGCGGGTAAAACGCCAGGGGTCGCAGGGGGCGAGGCGGGCGGTAAGCTGTGGTGGGCGGCGGGGGCGGGGCCCGGCCGGGCGCGCGAGAACAACCACGGCGAGCACGGAGGCCAATATGCATATCGACCAAAGAGAGAATGCTCCCACAGAACGCGCGCGGGAGAAGGAGAAAGAAGAACTTGGGGAGCAGACGTCCCTTCAAACCCGCACCGCAGGGTGCTGGACCCGCATTCAGTGATGGACAATTGGTCACTGTGTGTGAAAGGGGCGCGATTCCAAGATATCCCTGGCGGATAGAAAAGAAGGCACTGAAAACAACGCGCAAGAACTAACTTTCAACGCATAATACGCTGATAAGGTGGAAGGCAAAATTAATCATGGTATTCAAAGAAAGAAGCATTAACCGCTTTCGTAATGTAATTTCTCTTTTCAGGCATCTCGGATGTTTTTAGGGAAACTATATTTCTCCCCGCTATTTTTTTCCTCTTGTGTAACAAAAGTGCTGAAAAACCTTTTGAAAGTTACCAATTCCATTATCTTCCCGAAACTAAAGAAGTTCCATTCAATGTGCAATGAATGTTGGTTCATGTGAATGATTTTTCATTATTATTTTTAAAACTCATTGGGATTTATGATGTTCTTCATTAAAAATTGCTTCGGCATTTACCACTACATGGCAAGGAATAAAACTCAACCAAGCTGCGTTAGATATTTTTAACATTTTATTGAAGTCACTTGTACCTTCCTGCTGCGTAACTGTCTCGACGTTTCCGCTAATATCCTTGGTTTCAATGCATCGATACGTTCTGCGCAAGTGCAAAGCTTAACTATGATGAGTGTGCCAACTGAGTGTGTGGTACTGAGCATTGTGAAGGAGCTGTGACACAAAAGCTCTCAAGATGTCGGCATTCAATGCCCTGCGAATGAAAAGAGCTAATTTCACATGCACCGCTTATAGCTTGAAGACAGAAACTCAACAGTTTTCAAGCAGATTTTTTTTTTGGGAAAGGGGAAAAAAAACAAAGGATTCAACAAAATTTGAAAAGCAAATATTTGACAAATGATGGATCAAGCGTTCTACGAACCCGATATATCTGGTATTACGAATTTCGAGTAAATGTAATAAATATTTGATCGCAAATCTATAGTTTGCCGCTGGTAAGTAGCACGGTGTAAAACGAAACAGTGAACAATCCTTTACAATTTAAAAACAATAATAAATAGTTTCTATTTAACCGAAAAATCCAATATATTTTGCAATAATGGCTTTTTCATCCACATATAGGATTTTAATAATAGACATACATTGTATGATTTACGACGAAGTAAATTACATATTTTTCCTCAGGCAAAAGTTTGCAATTTTTCGGTCGATTTCCACTAAATAAGGGTTTTCATTATTTTTTATTTTAACCGCGTTTTTTTTAAATAATGTTTTGCTTATTTCAAGACTTTTAATGTCATTTCTTAAATTGATACTTCAAATACATTTTATAGGCGGAAGTGTTTTGTCAATCGAATTCTGCTCCTAATGGTAATTGTACAGCTATAACACACAAGGGGCACTCCTACCAGTAAATACAAAATATACTGTTTACTTTGAATTATTTTTAGCAAAAATCGGCAGTGTCCATTTGGCTTCTGTTTCTCTTGTTCGCTCTTCTGAAACGCGCCTTCCACTCGAATACTGAGCAATTACGGTCATATGCAAACCATTAATTTCTTATTAGTCGTTCACAGCAATTGGGTCGGGAAGAACCTCCATTGCCGTTTAAAACTGGGGACATTGGTGGGCGTTTCTTATACTTTATTTGTATAAGAAACATTGCCTGCAACCAAGGAAGAGAACTAATTACTAAACTTTCTTAAAATCACTGCATGTCTTAAATTTTACCTGAAAAGGTCTGTTGTCATCATTTATAATAGGTATGTTCTCTAACTTTTGTGAACAATTAACATTGGAGAGTCGGCCCAACGATCCCCAAACTCTCGCAATGATATTTACATTTACCCTAGCGTCTAATTTCGTGCTGTGTACACGCGGGGTTAACTCACGATCGCAGTTTGATGTTCAAATATATTTGTTATCTCATGCTAAAATATCGTAAAGCGGATATGGACTACTTGTAATAAAGGTATATGCACTATTCAGACCACTCAACAGGGCATGACTTATTTCAATTGGAAGGGTAGTTTTTACATGTGAAAATCTTGTACATCCCTATTTGTATAATGAAGGAATCACCAGAATTGTTTTAATCATTCGTGTTCGTAAAAACTAAAATATTCAATGAGTACGTCTATTCTACAGACCGAAAAAGAAAGAACCGTTTGGGAGTATACTCGATCGCCAATGATGACTGTAAAAGGGAAACTTGTTACAGTAATCAATGAAATTGTATAACTCCAACGGTTCTTTTTTTTCGGTTAATATTTCATTGTTTTCTTTTGCAGTCATGTTCCATCTTCTAATTGTCCGACATTCTTATCCGGAGTGGTCTCATCACTGTAAAGAAAGGAGATTTTTAAGCTACCGAGCGGCGGAAATGATGTGAAGCACCTCTTTTGAGACAGCAGCCTCGCTGATTCGAACGCAAAAACAAGCTGTGAAGTTTTTTTTATAAAATTTGTTGCATCATTCGCAAACACGTGCTTAACTCTTCCTCGGACCTTGAACTGCAACTGAATAATCCTCCGTTTAACTATTGGATATGTTTTTTGTACGTAACGTTGCAGTCAGCTCAGTGCCTTTTTTATCCTTACGGTCAGGGGCTTGGAACGTAATAAACTGGGTTACGCAGACGGTCCACCCGTCAAGCATCCGGGTGGTGTCTCGAAATGCCACAACTTCCGTGTCTTTCACGGAGAACACTTAATTCGGCTAACTGACACCTGGCTATATTATAAAAAAGCTAACGCGAAAGTTAACCTTCCAGCGCACCGCAAGTGGCTTAGGGCGGGCCACGCTTCGCTCCGGCTTCGCCTCCGCGCGGCGCGCGTCTTCCTTTTTCCGACATTATCATAACAAATAAATCTGCTGCCCGACGGCAATCCGACCGCTGCGCGGCCCCGCCATCGCCAAGTCTCACGCTCGTCAAAGCGCACTCATCCAAAATAAAAAACTCTATCGCGCGTGGAAAAACCCTCATGCCCTGATCACACGAAGTCACCACGCAAATGATAATTAACACGACACAGTGTGAGCACTTGGGTGGCATATTGATGCCCCGACGAAGGAATAGCATAGCGGCCGAAAAAAAAAAAAAATCAAGTCGGCCAAAAATCATCCTCGAAAAGATATCAGTAGAGCGCACACGCGAGACCGTATCTGTTATTTACATCGCGTGTTTTTCTCTTTTGTGTACACAGCCGGAATTTACCACTGGTCTACTACGGGCAAGCGCAATCGAGGACAGCGCGCGTCGGAATAGTTCTCGGCGAGGGCCCTGCTCGCCAAGCCGCCATCAGCATCTGCCCTTTGAACCCCTCTATCTCCACCCTGATGGGGCCGGACCCTGCCGTCTGTATCGACGCCCGTTAAAGTCCCGCCGCATCTGCGTCCCCCGGTAAAAACGCTTTCAACCGGCGCTCTTCAATTCCGGATTCGGAGGCTCTCTGAGCTGCGGGGCGGCGGGGCGAGCGTGCGCCGGCACCCCTAGGAGGATGCCCGTACGGCGCAGCCCTGAACGAGGAGGTCCTAAAACGGGGAGCCCGCTCGCCTCGCGGGGGACGATTTATGGAGCAGATAAAGGGCAATCGAGATAATCTTCCGGCTCGCTGCCGCTTCGAGCATTGTTCAGACTTCGTGTTTTTGGGCTCGGCCCTTAGAAATGCAACGGTAAAGCTTTCGGGAAATAGAAAATTTAAAGGTACGCACAGACATTATTGAAGAACTCTTTTTTATTGTTTTTATTTAAGCTCGCGTCAACGCCCGAGGTCACTAGTTCACTCCCGTAAGTGTTGTGCGTGTTTAATTTTGGTGGGAGGTGGCGGGAGGATGCTTCCCTCACTGGATGTTTGAGATCCGCCGACAACCCTATCCCCGAATGGGGTTTTTCTCCAAACTAGGTCATCTTCCACCAATGGGACACGCCGCCGCTAGCGGGGACATCCCTGGAAGCCCCTCACCGACCTTTTTAAGGTTCGCATCAACTTCTATGTCATTAGCGGCAAGCTATTGCGTGTAAACCGTATAACTGCGAGGATGAACAGTCGCGAGTGGTATGATGATTGGTGGTGAAAGAACGCCAATCACAAACCAAGCCAATGAGGGGGAAACTCGAAACCCGCCATCCTTCAGTCAAGATTGCTAAGGCACTATTGCCTTAGCGATCTCGGCCATTCGGACTTTGTGTAAAGTATATCCGTCTGAATCGTGGAGTAGCTTCAGGCTGCAGAATGTAATAAACATTTATCCGGTCACATGCGTCTTTAACAGCTTGTTAAAGCATGCAAGCCCTATGAAGTTTGTTAAGTGCAAACTTTTATCTAACTGTAGGTTAAGAAATTTAAAATCCTTAGCAATCCAAGGTTTTGAACTTTCTCTTTAGTAAGTAAATAAATAACCACCCATTCACCGCAAGTCAACATTATGTGCACGAAAGAGTCACATGAATTTACAAGCACCGAAATAGTAAATCAAGGAGACACGACACATATATTTTGGCATGTTCATTATTAATTGTTAATTAAATTGTGCAGTTGACAAATAAATATTATGGTTAAATTAGACAAGGCGATATATTTTCCAAGCGTCCATCTTTCCTCCGAGTCACGGTAATAGGGCGTACAAGTGTATGTTTGAAATAGAGTATACGCAAAGCAAATACCGCCGCAGAAATATCGATTAATAGTGCCTCACCAAACAGAATTCAGTCTTCATATCGCAAGTAAACGGGTGGACAAAAAAATTGAGATTTTATGTTATCCGAGACGTCCAATTGTTTACAGGGGTGTTATTACTGACGGTCCATGCTCGTCCAAATTAAAAACTCTCGTTCCGAACGCTCCGCGCACGATATGTCGGCCTCAAACTTTCAGGCATCGGCAGTAGAGAACGACTGGCGATAACATTTCCTATGGTATGTAATAGCTATTAAGTACTTACGAGAAATCGTTAGAAATATCACGCCAAGATATTTCACGAGAAAGAGGTCATGCAGTTTTTCATACTTCCCCAACACGTTGAAAGAAAAGCGACGCAAATTAGGTCAGGTTTTACCGCACATCGCATTTCAGTTTGGCATTTTTTCACCGCAAATGCCGTTTTTACCGTCGGCCGCATTAAAAAAGAGTGTGTGTCTTGCGGGACACACGGGAATAAGACAAAATAATATGAAGCTGTCTCTAGAGAGAGGCGTAGTTTTCCGCATACGCGCTTGTAACACGAACGCACGCGGTAGTCCCCTCCTTCTGTCAACACTGCTGTATCAGCGAGGCCTCCACTGAAGTCGGCTGCTTTAGCGTTTTTGGACATGCGTCGAAGGCGCTTAGGAACGGCGAAAGAAAACTGCCGGCCGCAACTGGTGCCGGGGGCGGGAACGCCTCTGGCTGCCGGCGATTGGCAGATGGGTGGCGCAACGAGACCAGCTCGGGAGTGGCCACTTCGGGCTGTTATCATAGAGGCGGCCCGCGAGCGCCCCGGCCCCGGTTCGCGTCACGCGCTCCTTACGCGGCGGCAATTTATTCAAGACCTTATTGAATTGAAACAGTTGCCTTATTTTTACGTGGCGAGGACACCGGCCACCATCCAAGAGACCCGGCTCCTTACCGTCTGACTACGCAAATTTCGCTACGCTCCCTTTCAGGCCAACTAGCGGAGGGAAGGAGGTATTTCTTGGGCCGAGAAACATGCGATAATTGACATTATAGCTCAAAGGCGTCATTTAGGCTTGAAGATCTTTTACATGCACGTCAAATCTAGGGGTATCACATGTGGACAGCCGGATTTACTTCCCGCATCCGAAGGAAAGGGCGTAAACGAAGGATTTTTTTTCGCCGATAAAAATCCAACGGCATACGGTCGGGTGTGAACCAGGCCAACTTGTATACCAGTTTGATATACCCGCAACTTGGGTAACCGTTACACCATCGATTTATTCCCGAAGAGGTATCGGTTCAGGTGCCAACAGGCATCAGTTTTGAGTAGGTTCACTAGGACTGAGTTCTTGACTAGGGAGGGGCCGTTTAGAGTTTTCCCGAATGATAGAAGTATTATCGATACTACCTACTTTAGCTAGATGAAGTCAGAACGATGGCTGGTAGGGGAATTCCTAGCGACCGGCCTGCTTCTGATCGGTGTTTTCAGTACCGCCTAACAAACAGGCACCACGCAGAAAATCCACGCGCAATCTTTCATTTCAATTACTGCCTTGTCCATCTGACGCCCGACTTAAAATACTGACGAACAGTTACATTCCCTACAACTACCACACATGGGAGACAGCCGACAGGGGCTCAGAGCATATGATCCCAGCTGGGGCGAGTGCGCACGGGTAAGGGAGGATACCTGGAGTGGGGGGACCTAACCATGTTAGCCGACGAAACCTAGATTTCACCATCCAGCAGGGAAGATAATTGCCTTCTATCGAGAAAAAACGTGGCATACACTTAACGGTAACTAATGAATTAGCAAGTTGACGCGCCCGGAGTCACAAATCAATCTATCAACCAAGCGTTTCCGATTGGCGGTTTCCAAAGGACAAAATGTTTTAGGAACTTGCTTTAAAATTTTCGCTGGCATATTATTCCTCAAGTAAATAATCGTACGCGGTCCTGAGGAAACTTTTGATTTGGGGCCTGTCCGGTGGACGTCGCAGAGAGATGGTCTTCTTCAGAGCTTTTTCAATACCGGCACTCGCCATAAGACCCGTCGGAGAACTCCACTGCAACTCTGACGGACAGTCGAGAGCCTTTACAAGTAAAATTATAAAGATCCTACACCCACCAAATGAATTGTACAATTAATTTGGTATTGGGGCTTTAGTTTTCTTAAAACTAGATAATTTTTGTGGAAGATGTGTGCAAAGTATTCCTTCTGAATTATAAAGATTCGGAGAGTTACTGCTGTAATACCATGTTGTTCATCATCATAAGTGTAACTTGTACCACTATCTGTAGGGTTAAGAAATTTAAAAATCCTTAGAAACGCAGTGTCACATCCTTAGTAACATAAATAAACAACCATCCATTAATCGCAAAGTCAACATTATTACAAAAAAGCTCACCTATGGTAATTTACAGACAATAGTAATCAAAGAAACGCATTATTTTTGGGATGTTCATTATTAATTATAATGTTATTAATTGTGCAGTTGAAAAATAAATATTCTTGGTAATTAAAGCAAGACAAATTTTAATATTCTTATAAGCATATGTGAAGTCGTTGGTCAGCCGTGAAAATATGAATTGGTTCAGTTAGGGAAAAACCTCAAGAGTACTATACATCGGCATTCAGCTTAAATGACTACTGAACTTAGATAAAGTAAAAATCCTATTAGTAGGATTCTTTCCTCTTTCTCTAAGCAAGCGGCTTCAAGTGTCGCAGACGACGGAGGGCTTCAAATGATTACCCACAAATTGGAGGCGTACGAAATTTCGTGGTCACGAAGAGTTAAACTGGCTCATTATATTAACACTTATCGCCCAGTCTGACTGAGTGAGTATGTTTATGCAACGTTATTGGGCTAGGCTGTCAATACGATCTGTGCCCTCGATATCAGCCATTTTTTTCTGGGTACGCCGTTTCTTTACGTAAGATCAGCTAAATGTACGCAGTCTTCCTGTACTCGCCTCCATTCACAACATAGTAGTGGAAGTGCATTATCACAAAGCAGGGTGAATGTTAAGGCGTCCGACAATACCCGTACGGACAACTGTAATATGCCTATAGTTATTTATGCGCGAAGAGCGTTATATGGGGGGTTCACGAGACGTACAAACTGCCCCGAGGGCCTTTGTTCTTAAGTGGCTATTGTTTGTCGCCGCTCGATCAATAGAAACCAGTTAATGTTGTGGTACATACATATGTTATATTTACGCTAATTTTATTGGATTCAAATTTCTACTTAAAGCTAGTTGTTGACTTGACTGATCGGTATATAATCTTTTGGGGTCCCTCCACAATTTCCGTTTAAAATTCCCTGTCATATATTATCTCTGTAAGAGAACATGTAGTAATCATTAAACGTTTTTTCAAATAGTTCCATCGTAACCACGAATCCTTTCGATCCAGATAACGTCATGCAGTGTAATAACGAGTATTAAGCTCCGAATTAGAAAGGCAATAAAGAGCTATAGACGTATCATAAAAAACAAAATTATTTTTTATTATAAGACCTGCAAAGCACATAATATAATCTTTTATACTAATAAGTTTTACCGTCGTCCGGGCAGCGGGCATTGTTTAACTAATGCTTTCAAGTTTTCCAAGTGCTCCAAGCTGGCCAGTTCATTGCAGACCCCCTCCCGTGTGGGGACACCCACTATCTCCGTCTGTTGTTGGGATCCATTTTTATCGTTCGCAGATCTAACTCTCGCGATCTAAAAACTCAAATGAATAAATTAAAGGATATTGTTAAAAAAAACTGTTTACAGCGTTGAGTCGCCTTCCTGCATTTGTCCCGGTTATCGAGTACTACGGCAGCTGTAAAGAGACATTGGCGGGGCGTCGCAAACAATAGAGCGGGACCTCGCAGTCTACTTGAGACACTTAGGCCCCCGGTCGCGCAGTGACGCATGGGTCCTCATGCGAGCGATTCATCGTGCAGCGCCTCAGCGCGCGCCCGTCTGGGCCTGCGCTCCCGGGGCGGGCGGTGCGATGAACTCACGTCCAGGCCAAGGCGGGGGCGGCGGAGACGGAGGGCCCCGGGAAGGGGGGTATGCGGGAGCGGGGCGGTTAAAAAGATTTCAGGGCATCTCGGAGGCTGCAAAAGGGAGGAGCAGCGGGCGGCGACGGTGGCGAGGGTGGCGGTGGAGGCGGTATGGGGAGGTGGCGGCGGGGGCGGCGGTAGGGGCGGGCGGTGGGGGCGGGGGCGGCGGGGACGGCGGCCGGGGACGGCGGGGGGGACGGCAGCGGGGACAGCGGTTGGGCGGCGGCCAGGATGGCGGCTGGGGTGGGGCAGGGACGGCGGCGGGGGTGGGTGGCAGGGACGCCGCGGGGTGGTGGCAGGGAGCGGACGAAGGGGTGGGCAGCTTGCAGGCATGGGTCGGGGGGCCAATGGGCTGAGAGGCGGCGTGGAGGAGTGGGCGGGGCGACGGAGGGGCGGCAGAGGTGACGGGGCGCAGTTGAGGCGGCGGGAACGGTGGCGTGGAGGGTTTGGGGAGGCGGGGGCGGTTTCGGGAGCGACGGCCGGGCGCAGCGGGGCGGAGACGATCAGCGGGGGGGGGGGACGACGACGGGGCGAGGCCGGCGGCGGCGGAGGGGCGGCAGGGGGGGCGGGCAGGGGGTGCCCCGGGGGGGGCGGAAGGCAGCGGCGAGAGCGGCAGCGGGGTGAGCGCTGTCGCGGCGGCGCGGGGGAAAGCGGGCGTCACGCGCCGCCCCACGACCTTCGGAAAAACGCGGGAGTAATTAATTCCCGGAGTTAATTTTCATAAGATCTGATTAATGAATATACGCCCCGCGAACGTGCCTGGACTGCCAGCGCGCGCTCGCCGCCGCCTCCACAGCTGCCGTCTCCCCGTGCCCCCGCCGACGCCCACGGCGGCGTAAATGGCAGCGCGCTCGCGCAACGCTTAGTTGAGCCGGTCGTGGGCGATTTAGAGCTCTTTTTCGCTACGCGGGCTTTTTCGCAGAGAAAGGCGACTTTGGCGGTCTGCGTCAGCTAAAAGGTATTTAAAAACATTTTCACCTGGGTCCATGCTCTCTGCGACAAAAAATAAAAAATATAACAAAAACAATATGGAAAGGACAGCCTGCAAAAAGATGGCTAGAAGCCAGGGGCAACTATTTATTTTTAGACTAACCAACTTCGCGACGAGGACATTTGTCTATATTGTTCAATTTCCCGCGTTAAATGAGCAAATAGTTTGTTAAGAAATAGCAACTCATTTCGACCGAGAAGAAAAATCCAACAATTTCGTTATACAGCTTTTCAGAGTTAAAGAATTTTGTCACTGTAACAATTCGATCTATCATACACAAATGAGTACTTAGCTGATCATTGACACTGCTGAGATGTAGTAACTTGCCAAGAAGCCGGGTGCGGAACGCTCTCCATGGCCTTACCATCGCTTTGAATCTCTTAGACCGTTTCTCCCGCACATGTCGGGAGGGTATGTTGGGTAAAGAACGATAGAGCAATCCCGTCCGACGTTTGACATTGTCGCTACTCGCTCGCCCACAGCGTATCAGGGCACTATCCTGTTGGACAGTGGCAGGTGGGAATCGGCCATATATGCGAGTGAGTGAGGAGGTATTCCACACCGGCTATTCCTGCTGCACAGATTTGCGAGCGTCGAGTATCTGTTAAAACATTCCCTGTTTGGCAGCAGTTGCCTCTGGGCGTTGCTCTCATAGAAACAAGGAATTAACTCCGAGTTACTGAAAAGGTGTGCGGACCTAATGGTTGCGTACAACCATCCACACTAAAACATTGCGCAAACGGCTTGAGAGGTTGAGCTACGATGGACACTTTCCTTCTCAGCGGTGGCCTCTTCATTTATTAATTTTACAAATTTCGCCTGACTTTTCACCGATGGAGAGGATTTTACATTTTTCAATTATTAACTGACGCTTAATATAGCTCACGTGATATTAGACTCAACACGAAATAAAATACTAAAGCAAGCTTGAATACTAATTCAAAATATTTGTCAGCTGTCTTTGATTTACAAACGCTGCGATAAGAGAAATGAAACAAAAAAAGTTGAAATACGGTACTAACAACAATGCTAATATTTGAGTGGCGATATTTTTAGTAATAACGATCGATCAACATAGTTTTATAAGAGTAACGAACTTTTTCCAAGATATCTAATGATGCCTAAACAATTATGTGATATTTTACAGAATTTTCCCTATCAAGCAATGGAATTATCTGTTTTTCTTTTCAGAGCAACGAAATTTCCCCAGATTTTTACACGGTTTTCAAGGTTTTAGAAAGTGGGCCACTGCTCTGCTTGGCAGAGGAGGCAGCTCTTGTGTAGCTCCCATCTATGAATTAAAACGGTCTGCTGGCATGTGGGATGCAAACATCGATGTGAATGTTTTCAAAAAGTGAGTCGCATGTGTTTTCACACAGACAAAATCGATTATGGTTAACAGGGGGACTATATTACGCCGATTTTTTATAAATATCGATATTTTCTAAATCGGTGTTTTTGTGAATGAAAAATGAATCTAATAAAACTGTTTGTCACCTGTTAAAAATATGAAATAATGAATTGATGATACCACTGTCAGTTTTTAAAGTGTTCCATCGGCAAATTAGGATCGCTGTTTTGTGCTTAACTTCAACGAGTGAGGAGATTCCCAATCTCGCCACGTAAGATTGAGGGGCATTCAACACTTTGTTTTAGTATTTTTAGGGGTTCCAAAGAGGGCCGTGTTTGTCTCACATCGTATTATCCGCTCTCATGGCGCGCGGGGAGGTGTTATAACTCTGTTTTCACTTAAATCTTTAATCATAAATTATTAAACAGCGCCCACTGTGAAATTAAATTTTCGTCGCGCACGAATGTAACGTTAGAGATTTAATAAACAGCTTTTAACAACATCGATTTACAAAACCATTGCGATGGTTTTTGAATCGACATGTAATGAATATTGATGCTTTAATTTTAAACATCGTCTTTGGAAACATTCGATGTTTTAGTTATCGATGTTGCATGGCTTCCTCTGCCGAGCATCACTTTCCGAACTGACGAGCGCATGCGCAGAAGGCAGACGCTCAGATCGAGCTAATCGTTTAAAACACGCTCGTAAACGCTTCGGAAGTTTCGTACTTCTTACAAAACCTCACCTTCGGTTCCATTTTAGATTCTCCTATAGCCACATCGTACAAAAAAACAAATGAGAAACGCACATGAATAAAACCAAAATGTTAAACCATACGCCTAAGCTTTAACACATACCTTGTCCATAAATTGAAGCCATTTGCATAAACAAGCACATTAATGTAGAAACAGTTTTGCGTTTAACTGAGTAGACACGTGGAGTGGTTACCAAAAAAACTACGGCATTTTTACTTCAACTCTCTGTACTACCAGTATAAGGAGGAAAAAGTATAATAAATCTACCTCAACAATTTCCACGAGCTTCTACCTGACCGCCAAGGCACACTGCAACTTGTGTCAATAGTTATTACTCCTGTTCAATATACAGTTTTTCCAACGGGGTATTCATTTACAATTCTTTAAAGACGTAAGAATGATTTCCGCCCTGCAATCTGCTTTGGGGAGTTGTCGTTCTGAGTATTATGCAATCACGATATTGTAATCCGAATGACCAATATGGGTGAAATATTAAAGTGACCTTATTTGTGTTCCAACTATTTTATTTTAGCATGACGCCTTTAATTTCAATACCAATATAGTGTCACCAGTTGACTATAGAATAGGTATTTAGCGCTCCACCACCTACCCCAAATTGCAATTCGTATTGAATACTTAAATGAAATCGCGCTTGTAAGGTACGCTCGACCCCCGAGCTGTAGCCCTGGTACCTTCTCTGTAGATAGTAGGAACAGAGAAACCGCGAGTTCAGTGGCACGCTCTAGTGGCCACTCTCGAGATTATTTCCCATAAACACACGTTACTAATAGTTGAGTGTCGAAGCACTCGAGTGTGGAATTTTTCCGACTACTTCTTCTGGGAGGCGACAGTTTTATTTGCCTTTACATTGTAATTTAGGTTGCGATTATCATCTTAGTTCCCCAGTTACACTCACTAAGAGAAGGGTCCGTGGGAGTGGGAATGCAGAAAGAGCCAACAAGACAGACGAATGGCAACCACTCCATAGAGTTTGCGCAGTCGAATCACGTAACAGGCCACACGCCAACGCATTGAATCTCGTGTTGGCAGTTGGTGGCCGCAATCTGCATCGGATCTCGCTGGTCAACCGATAACAAGACTCGAGCTTATGTGGAGCTCTAATATAGATGTTGAACCGTGTAGCGAATCTCACTATAGACTCGGAAAAGGCCTAAAGGGGCTATACACTCGCATCGACTATGCTTAGCACGTCCAGTACAAACTCCAGTTCTAAAGTTACTTAACAGGCCATGCTATCTCACCACAGGAGTTTTGTATTATGCATTATATGGAAAATTTGAACTGTCCTTAGCAATTTGTGAGGATTTGCCAAGCTCGTCAACTGCTGCTGCTTTTTATGGAAAATTATGGATTTATCCTCCCCGAGGAGGAATCGTTGTGGTGTAATAAGTATACCTCCTAATCAATGATTATTGTAATTTCAATGAAGTTTGGAAGTTTGAATGAAATGAAAAGGATGATTTGTATTGTGTGTACTAAAAGAGACGTTTGTTAACATATAATTAGATGGTAGCTATAGTTATCTCATACGGACACGTTTCTTGTGCGTGCTCTCTTTTATACCGAAGGTACTACGACGCATATCAAACGATCTTTTCTCTTCTAGATTATGTATTAGTTTGAAGGGCGCAATATAATAAGTTTTGAGCTCTCTATGTGATTATAGATTCGATCCATAAAATGTAAACATCGTCACAAACGAGAGCGACTTATATAAGAATAGAATATTACAGACTTGAGACACGACGCTTACACTATATCTGTATAAAACCATACCGAAGCAAATTATTAAAGAACGAAAAAAATAGACTCGGCACTAAAACTGAAAAGTGTAGGATAGAAGAATGAATAAGAGTTATGTAAGAGAATATAGAACAAGGAGAAACGCGCACGGAAGTTGAGAGAGAGAGAAAGGACGTGAAGACACTGGTTAGAAGGGAACGAGAGAGGAGAAGGATGTACTGTGGTGAAGGCACGGATATGTTGATGAGGGAGTATACGAAGGATAAAGAGGGGACGTATCCAATAATGATAAATGAATGGATACTACATGCAATTTATGGCTATCTTCTGCGATTAGAGCTGTAAATACGATTCTCTGAGTAGAATCTCCACTTCAGATTTCATATTTTAACGCGAGTGGGTAGCAACTCGGAGATGAAGGTTCTAGACTTGAGGGACCGAAGTCTCGTGCTCGCACATGGTACGCACTCCACAGCAAACTAGAGACTATGACAACTTGTATAGTTTTAGTAGGTATATCGCATTCCCCCATCAAATAATATACTACAATGAGCTCATCCAGTTGCGGACTGATCCTTACACATTGACCACCGTGAGTAGGCCTCACGCCCTCATAAAGCAGATTACCCTAATGAGAGAACCCTGATAGCGGAAACAATAGTATAGCAGATAGCGCGACTCATGTATCGCCTACACTCAGTCGATATGCGCACATGCAGTTCCGCCACACCCCTCTGAGACTCGACGAAGCTGCACTACGTACAGATCTCTGATTCCTTCTGTCTCACAGTGCTGCGCGCTCCGCGAACAGAGCATGGCTCTCGTCGCGCACTCGTTGCCTGGACCATCGCACTCCACCCCACGTTGGTCTCGGAAGTACACTGCTCTATTGATCCTCGAGTAAATCGTCATGTATTATTCACGATCCGAACCTTGCTTATAGCATGTTCGATTAAAATGTTCTCCACTATGAGACTAACCTAAAATTCACATCTCTTGTCGCCAACGCGGTTTCCGTCCGCCCCGACTTATTAATATTCGCATCATCTCTGCCTTTTCACGGCGCGCTATCAGCGTCGTACGACTTCTCGAGCAACCCTTTGTCCCCGCTCTCCGAGCCTTCGCCACGGCAGCGGCCCGCGCCAGCCCATTGTTTGAGCGGGAGGAGAAGGCGGCGGGAGGAGGGCGGAGGATGGATGAGGATGAGGAAGAGGACGGGGACGAGGCGGAGGCGGAGAGAAGGAGGAGCCGGAGGACGGAGGCCAGAGGAAAGGCGGGAGGAGGAGGAGGAGGCAGAGGAGGAGGAGGAAGGAGGAGGAGGAGGAGGAGGTAGGAGGAGGCGGAGGCGGCGGAGGAGGAGGCGGAGGACGAGGATAGGAGGAGGGTGGAAGTGGAGGGTGAGGTGGAGGGACGAGGAGGATAGGAGGCAGGCGAGGAGGAGGTAGAAGGTAAGAGGCAGAGGAGGAGGAGGCCGGAGGAAGAAGGAGGCGGGAGTAGGAGAGGCGGAGGAGAATGCGGAGTGAGGAGGTGTATTATGGTATGTGCGAGGCAAGAGGCGGGAGGAGGAAGGAGGGAGCAGATTTGGTATTGAGAAAACAGAGGAGAGGAGGAGGAGGAGAGGAGGAGGAGGAGGAGGAGGAGGGAAGGAGGAGGAGGAGGAGGCGGCGGAGGCGGCGGAGGAGGAAGGACGGAGGACGAGGATGAGGAGGAGGGGGAAGTGGAGGTGAGGTGGAGGACGAGGAGAAAGGAAGAAGGCGGAGGAAGGAGGTAGAGGGAAGAGGCAGAGGAGGAGGAGGCGGAGGGAAGGAGGCGGAGGAGGAGGTAGAGAGGCGGGGGGAGGAGGAGGCGGGAGGAGGGAAGGGAGGCGGGGAGGAGTTGGAAGAGGGGAGGAGTGAGGAGGAGGAGGAGGGCGGGTGCGCGAGCCAGTGTTCGCGAGCGCAGCCGGAGGAACAGTTGAGGGGCTTCGCGCGAGGGGCTGACAGCGAACACTGCTCTGGTGTTACACGTCGCACGACACGTGTTTCGCTGGGGGTAATCGTTTGGCGGGCACGGAGACAGGCGTGTAATTTAAGGATCAGCGATTACTCACGTGAAGTTATTGGGGGATGATAAATTAATAAATGCGATGTCTTACTTTTGTTGTGAAGTGGAAGAAACTTCTCCCTCAAGTGAAGTTATGTAGTTTCGGCACCGAATTGAAGTGGTGTAAGATGTTCGCTAATCCAGATGCCTTAATGCTGTAGTATCTTTATTATCTTTTGATCGTCCTCTTCCTTTTCCTCCCTCATTCCTTCCTTCACCACTACATCCTTCTCCTCTCTCGTTCCTCTTCTACCTCTTCCTCCCTCTTCACCTCCTCATTCTCCTTGTACTTATTCTCTTCTAACTCTTTTCTTCTCTTCCTCCTTTTCATTGGCCATCTTTTTTTTCGTTCTTTAATAATTTGCTTCTGTATGGTTTTAGAGGTAAGCGTGTTTCAGCTTATTCATTCTATTTATTCTTCGTTTTACATAGTTTTTTGTGGTCTTTACCAAAAACTCTGTGGTTTCTAACTATGAAAGAATATGTTTTTATCTTATTTGGTTAAAATTACGCACAAGGAACGTTTCCGTTTGAATAACTCTACCATTTAAGTTAAACTTCATTTAGTTACTACCAATCAATATTCCTTTCATTTCATTCAAACTCCAAAACTTCATTGAATTACAAAATATGAGGCACCATATTAAACCCATTTCCTCAGTAAATCCTATTTTCCATAACCACAATGTTAAGACAATATTCCATACATAATACAAACTCCTGTGGTGTAGACAGATGGCCTGTTAAGTAACTTTAGAACATGGAGTTGTACTGGCGTGCTAACAGTCGAGTGTTAGCCCTTTGGCTTTTCAGTCTGTGAGATGTAGTTCGACGCTTTTTGTCAGTAATCGGCTGTTACGTTGCCAGCGAGATGATGAATGTGGGCCACCAACTGCAGCGAGTTCAATGGTGGGCGTGTGGCCTGTTACGTGATCGCTGCGCAAACACTATGGAGTGGTTGCCATTCGTCTGTCTGTTGGCTCTTTCTGCATTCCCACTCCACGGACCCTTCTCTCTAGTGAGTGTAACTGGGAACTAATGATGAAATCGCAACTAAATACAATGTAAAGCAAATAAAACTGTCGCTCCCAGAAGAAGTAGTCGGAATAAATTCACACTCGAAGAGTGCTTCACACCGATATAGTCGTGTATGGAAATAATCTCGAAGTGGCCACTAGGGCGTGCCCTAATCGCGGTTTCTTCCTACATCTACAAAGGTACCCAGGGTCAGAATCGGGTCACTACCTCTCGCGAATTTATTAATTATACAATACAATTTGCAATGGTGTAGGTGGTGAGGTAGATACCTTCTAATAATTAAATATGGTAAATTAAAGGTGTAAAAAATGTTGGAACCAGACAATATCTTTAATTTACCATATTTATATCGTACAATATTGATTGCATAACTTCCAAGAACTGCCAAACAGATTGCGGGATCATTCTTACGATCTTAAAAGAATTGTAAATGAATACCCTTGAAAAACTGTATATTGAACAGGAATAATAACTATTGACACGAAGTTGAGTGTGCTTGGCGGTCAGTAGAAGCTCGTGGAAATTGTTGAGGTAATTATAATACTTTTCCTCCTTATACTGTAGTACAGGGAGTTGAAGTAAAAATGCCGAAGTTTTTTGGTAACACTCACGTGTCTACTCACGTTAACGCAACTGTTTCTACATAATGTGTTGTTTATGCAAATGGCTCAATTTATGACAAGGTATGTGTTAAGCTTAGGCGTATGTTTAACATGTTTTGTGTTATTCATGTGGTCTCATTTGTTTTCTTTGTACGATGTGGGTATAGGAGAGTCTAAAATGGAACCGGAAGGTGAGAATTTCTAGAAGTACGAACTTCGCCGAAGCGGTACGAGCGTGTTTTAAACGAATAGGCTCGATTTGAGCGTCTGCCTTCTGCGCATGCGCTCGTCAGTCGGAAAGTGATGCTCGGCAGAGGAGCCATGCAAAATCGATTACTAAACATCGATGTTTCCAAAGATCGATGTTTAAAATTAAAGCATCAATATTCATTACACGTCGATCAAAAACCATGGATGGTTTTGTAAATCGATGTTTTAAAGCTGTTTTATTAATCTCTAACGTTACATTCATGCGCGACGAAATTTAATTTCACAGTGGCGCTGTTTATTAATTTATGATCAAAGATTTAAGTGAAAACAGAGTTATAAACTCCCCCCCATGAGCGAAATACGAGGGAAAACAGTAAATACAAAAGTGTTGGGATCATCTCGGGCGAGATTGAGTCTAATCGTTGAAGGTAGCACAAACAGCGATCCTTTGGATGGAACACTTAAACTGACAGTGGTATCATCAATTATTATTTCATATTTTAACAGGTGCAAACATTTTATAGATCATTTTCATTCACAAAACACCGATTAGAAAATATCGATATTTATAAAAAATCGGCTTTAATATATCCCTGTTTAAATAATCGATTCTTCTATGAAAACATGGATATTTTGAAAACATTCACATCGATGTTGCATCCCACATGCCAGCAGACCGTAGTATAGATGAGAGCTACACAAGAGCTGCCTCCTCTGCCAAGCAGAGCAGTGGCCACTTTCTAAAACCTTGAAAACCGGTAAAAATCTGGGAATTTCGTTGCTCTGAAAAAGTGAAAGAAAAATCAGATAATTCCATTGCTATGGAAAATTCTGTAAAATATCAGATAATATGTGGAAGAATCGTTAGATATCTGGAAAAACTTCTTACTCTTATAAAACTATATATTATTACTAAAATATCGTATAGCATTGTTTAGTACCCGATTTCAACTTTTTTTTTAATTTCTACTTTATCGCGGTGAAATTAGACAGCTGACTAATAAGTTTCAAGCTTGCTTTAGTATTTTATTTTGTGTGCAATTCACTACAAATGTTAATAATGAAAAATGTAAAACATTCTCTGAAAAATCGGTAAAAGTCAAAGAAATTTGTATTAATAAATGAGAGGCCACCCTGAGAAGGGAAGTGTCCATCTTAGTACTTAACGTCGCAATGTTTAGTGTGATGGTTTGTAGCGCCATTAGGTGCAACTTAGTCTGGTAATCCTGTTCTTGAGAGCAACGCCAAGAGCAACTGCTGCAAACAGGAATGTTTTACAGTCCGACGTGGCTGTGGCAGGCGGAATGCCGGTGGAATACCTCTCCTGCATAGGCATTCCACCTGCCACTGTCCAACAGGATAGTGCCCGATCGCTTGTGGCGAGTATCGACATGCTCAAACGTCGACGGATTGCTCTATCTTCTTACCCAACATACCCTCCCGACATGTGCGTGAGAAGTCTGAGATTCAAGGAGTGGTAGCCATGGAGGGTTCGACACGCTTCTCTGGCAAGTACTACATTCAGAGTACATCAAGAGTACATCAAGCTAAGTACTCATGTTGTTATGTGGTCGATTGTACAGTAACAAAATCTTTAATTGAAAAATTGTATAAATGAAATGTTGGATTTTTCGTAATAATTCATTACAAATTATTTGTATTAACGGGAAATTGAACAATATAAAAATGTGTCGGGAAGTTTGGTAGTTAAGAAATAATAGTTGCGCCTGCCTCTAGCCATTTTTTGCAGGTTCTTTTCCATATTTTTTTTTTTTTAATTTTTATTTTTGTTAGAGAGCATGGACCCAGGTGAAAATGTTTTTAATACCTTTTAGCCGACGCAGACCGCCAAGTCGCCTTTCGCGAAAGCCGCGTAGCGAAAGAGCGTCTAATCGCCCACGCGTGCGCGGCGCGTGCCATTGCGCGCGGGGGCGTCGGGGCAGCGGGAGCGGCAGCGTGGAGGCGGCGAGCGCGCGCTGGCAGTCCAGGCACGTCGCGGGGCGTAATATTCATTATCAGATCTTATGAAAATTAACTCCGGAAATTAATTACTCCCGTTTTCGAGAGGTCGTGGGCGGCGCGTGACGCCCGCTTTCACCCGCGCCGCCGCCCCCACCCCCGCTGCCGCCCTCTCCTTTCAAGATAGTGTCGCGAACCAGTTCTATCAAAGATAAACTGTTAAATTAAATCGTTGACATGTGCATATCATTGCAGATCATGTGTGTGCCAAATTACAGTATAATTCCAAAACTTAAATGAAGATGTTCACTGAACTGCATTTCACGTGTCATGTTACTAATTTCGTGCTGATAATCGTAGTTAATGATGTGGTATTTTGTCTCGGGAGCTAATGAAACAAAAAACTTTCTTGTGAATTAAACTGAAATTCAAAAAGTAGTGGTAGACTATTATGGCTTAAAAATCAAATTAGAAAGAATGTCTAAAGTTATGTATACTTTTTTATGTCGTCTACGAAGAAAAACAAGGAGATATACTTTCTCTGTAATATTACTGTAGAACACAATGTTTCATCATGTAAGTTCATGTCTTTTCATGAATAACTGTTTATTCATACAGTTGGAGTGTACAATTAGAGAACAATACCGTGTTTGAAGTTCCTTTGTACTTCTCCGGTTTAACGAGTAGAGATAAAAGTTATGTTATGCGGTGCGAAAAAAAAACGGCAAATTTTCGACAGGAAAACATTTATTACGGCGGCCCTGCATAACAAATAAAGTGAGTAAATCCAGTTGCTTAGGATTTAGGAAAAAAAAAGATCGCTCACGTGGTGTATCCAGAATCCAGTGTTTTGTGTGTTCTTCATAGCGAAAAATCGAATAACGGCAAAACATGCTGTTCGGTCTGCCCAGCTGCATTCTGTCTATTCCATCAGTGAACAATGCTTAAAGGCGCTAATATACCACTTCTGTCAGTTTTCTCCAAAATTGATATTCCCCCAATTCAATCTGCCTGAATGTCGCAGCCTCTTCAATTGAAACCGAGTAATTTTAATTTTTTTGGGGGGGGCAGGGCACACTTCTGCATGAAACCTCTGAGACATTTCTCAATTTATTCAAAAATTGACTCGTTTTTTATTGAAATTTTGGTTTGTTGGATTAATGTGAAGGGCATTTAAGAGAATGATGCAAAGACAAATACATGTTTTGCTCAATTTTTTGAGCTCTTCCCTGCAATAAAATATTAAAGATATTTTAATTTTATGGAGGAAATCTCTTATTGTCCTTAACGATGATATTTTGAAATAAGGTCATGTACAATTTTTCCGAAAATGTCCAATACTTTTCCGCGGTAATTTTGCGTGAAATACGACTCGCGCTAGAAAAGTACGTGCTATTTTAGCAACATTAGTTATAGAAATGTTAATAAGGGAGTCCTTACTCTGACTTCAACTTGTTTATTTTTTCTCACAACGAATACCACCACGCGCGCAGAAGTATTTTGTTTTTGTGGATGTTCATATTCGCATTGATACTTAATATCTTCAGCAGTGTAGTTTTGCGAGCACACAATGCTTTACAAGTCGGTGAACACCTCCACCGCCAGTTGCAACACGATTGCGATCCGCTGGCGTTCACAAAGGCGAAACACGCGTCGAATCCGTAACCAAGCGAGACTCCTCCGGCGCGGAGGGGGCGTGCAGGAAGGGACTCCTCCCCCTTGCCATCTCCGCCTCGTTCCTCTGCCACTAACTCCCTCCTACGCCTTCGTCCTCTGCCACTAACTCCTCCTTTCCGCCGGCCGTCCTTGTCATACGCCTTCACCTCTCCTCACCTTCTCCCGCTCGTCATATCTTTCCTCGCCCCTCGCCCCTCGCCCCTCGTCCTCCTCTGTCTCGCCTCCTCCGGCCCCGCCCTTCTCCTCCGCCCTCCTCTCCCCCGCTCCTCCTCCGCCTTCCTTTCTCCCCCGCCTCCTCCTCCGCCTCCTCCTCCGCCTCTCCTCCGCCTCCTCCTCCGCCCTCCTCCTCCTCCTCACTCCTCCCCTCTTCCAACTCCTCCCCGCCTCCCTTCCCTCCTCCCGCCTCCTCCTCCCCCCGCCTCTCTACCTCCTCCTCCGCCTCCTTCCCTCCGCCTCCTCCTCCTCTGCCTCTTCCCTCTACCTCCTTCCTCCGCCTTCTTCCTTTCTCCTCGTCCTCCACCTCACCTCCACTTCCCCCTCCTCCTCATCCTCGTCCTCCGTCCTTCCTCCTCCGCCGCCTCCGCCGCCTCCTCCTCCTCCTCCTTCCCTCCTCCTCCTCCTCCTCCTCCTCTCCTCCTCCTCCTCTCCTCTGTTTTCTCAATACCAAATCTGCTCCCTCCTTCCTCCTCCCGCCTCTTGCCTCGCACATACCATAATACACCTCCTCACTCCGCATTCTCCTCCGCCTCTCCTACTCCCGCCTCCTTCTTCCTCCGGCCTCCTCCTCCTCTGCCTCTTACCTTCTACCTCCTCCTCGCCTGCCTCCTATCCTCCTCGTCCCTCCACCTCACCCTCCACTTCCACCCTCCTCCTATCCTCGTCCTCCGCCTCCTCCTCCGCCGCCTCCGCCTCCTCCTACCTCCTCCTCCTCCTCCTCCTTCCTCCTCCTCCTCTGCCTCCTCCTCCTCCTCCCGCCTTTCCTCTGGCCTCCGTCCTCCGGCTCCTCCTTCTCTCCGCCTCCGCCTCGTCCCCGTCCTCTTCCTCATCCTCATCCATCCTCCGCCCTCCTCCCGCCGCCTTCTCCTCCCGCTCAAACAATGGGCTGGCGCGGGCCGCTGCCGTGGCGAAGGCTCGGAGAGCGGGGACAAAGGGTTGCTCGAGAAGTCGTACGACGCTGATAGCGCGCCGTGAAAAGGCAGAGATGATGCGAATATTAATAAGTCGGGGCGGACGGAAACCGCGTTGGCGACAAGAGATGTGAATTTTAGGTTAGTCTCATAGTGGAGAACATTTTAATCGAACATGCTATAAGCAAGGTTCGGATCGTGAATAATACATGACGATTTACTCGAGGATCAATAGAGCAGTGTACTTCCGAGACCAACGTGGGGTGGAGTGCGATGGTCCAGGCAACGAGTGCGCGACGAGAGCCATGCTCTGTTCGCGGAGCGCGCAGCACTGTGAGACAGAAGGAATCAGAGATCTGTACGTAGTGCAGCTTCGTCGAGTCTCAGAGGGGTGTGGCGGAACTGCATGTGCGCATATCGACTGAGTGTAGGCGATACATGAGTCGCGCTATCTGCTATACTATTGTTTCCGCTATCAGGGTTCTCTCATTAGGGTAATCTGCTTTATGAGGGCGTGAGGCCTACTCACGGTGGTCAATGTGTAAGGATCAGTCCGCAACTGGATGAGCTCATTGTAGTATATTATTTGATGGGGGAATGCGATATACCTACTAAAACTATACAAGTTGTCATAGTCTCTAGTTTGCTGTGGAGTGCGTACCATGTGCGAGCACGAGACTTCGGTCCCTCAAGTCTAGAACCTTCATCTCCGAGTTGCTACCCACTCGCGTTAAAATATGAAATCTGAAGTGGAGATTCTACTCAGAGAATCGTATTTACAGCTCTAATCGCAGAAGATAGCCATAAATTGCATGTAGTATCCATTCATTTATCATTATTGGATACGTCCCCTCTTTATCCTTCGTATACTCCCTCATCAACATATCCGTGCCTTCACCACAGTACATCCTTCTCCTCTCTCGTTCCCTTCTAACCAGTGTCTTCACGTCCTTTCTCTCTCTCTCAACTTCCGTGCGCGTTTCTCCTTGTTCTATATTCTCTTACATAACTCTTATTCATTCTTCTATCCTACACTTTTCAGTTTTAGTGCCGAGTCTATTTTTTTCGTTCTTTAATAATTTGCTTCGGTATGGTTTTATACAGATATAGTGTAAGCGTCGTGTCTCAAGTCTGTAATATTCTATTCTTATATAAGTCGCTCTCGTTTGTGACGATGTTTACATTTTATGGATCGAATCTATAATCACATAGAGAGCTCAAAACTTATTATATTGCGCCCTTCAAACTAATACATAATCTAGAAGAGAAAAGATCGTTTGATATGCGTCGTAGTACCTTCGGTATAAAAGAGAGCACGCACAAGAAACGTGTCCGTATGAGATAACTATAGCTACCATCTAATTATATGTTAACAAACGTCTCTTTTAGTACACACAATACAAATCATCCTTTTCATTTCATTCAAACTTCCAAACTTCATTGAAATTACAATAATCATTGATTAGGAGGTATACTTATTACACCACAACGATTCCTCCTCGGGGAGGATAAATCCATAATTTTCCATAAAAAGCAGCAGCAGTTGACGAGCTTGGCAAATCCTCACAAATTGCTAAGGACAGTTCAAATTTTCCATATAATGCATAATACAAAACTCCTGTGGTGAGATAGCATGGCCTGTTAAGTAACTTTAGAACTGGAGTTTGTACTGGACGTGCTAAGCATAGTCGATGCGAGTGTATAGCCCCTTTAGGCCTTTTCCGAGTCTATAGTGAGATTCGCTACACGGTTCAACATCTATATTAGAGCTCCACATAAGCTCGAGTCTTGTTATCGGTTGACCAGCGAGATCCGATGCAGATTGCGGCCACCAACTGCCAACACGAGATTCAATGCGTTGGCGTGTGGCCTGTTACGTGATTCGACTGCGCAAACTCTATGGAGTGGTTGCCATTCGTCTGTCTTGTTGGCTCTTTCTGCATTCCCACTCCCACGGACCCTTCTCTTAGTGAGTGTAACTGGGGAACTAAGATGATAATCGCAACCTAAATTACAATGTAAAGGCAAATAAAACTGTCGCCTCCCAGAAGAAGTAGTCGGAAAAATTCCACACTCGAGTGCTTCGACACTCAACTATTAGTAACGTGTGTTTATGGGAAATAATCTCGAGAGTGGCCACTAGAGCGTGCCACTGAACTCGCGGTTTCTCTGTTCCTACTATCTACAGAGAAGGTACCAGGGCTACAGCTCGGGGGTCGAGCGTACCTTACAAGCGCGATTTCATTTAAGTATTCAATACGAATTGCAATTTGGGGTAGGTGGTGGAGCGCTAAATACCTATTCTATAGTCAACTGGTGACACTATATTGGTATTGAAATTAAAGGCGTCATGCTAAAATAAAATAGTTGGAACACAAATAAGGTCACTTTAATATTTCACCCATATTGGTCATTCGGATTACAATATCGTGATTGCATAATACTCAGAACGACAACTCCCCAAAGCAGATTGCAGGGCGGAAATCATTCTTACGTCTTTAAAGAATTGTAAATGAATACCCCGTTGGAAAAACTGTATATTGAACAGGAGTAATAACTATTGACACAAGTTGCAGTGTGCCTTGGCGGTCAGGTAGAAGCTCGTGGAAATTGTTGAGGTAGATTTATTATACTTTTTCCTCCTTATACTGGTAGTACAGAGAGTTGAAGTAAAAATGCCGTAGTTTTTTTGGTAACCACTCCACGTGTCTACTCAGTTAAACGCAAAACTGTTTCTACATTAATGTGCTTGTTTATGCAAATGGCTTCAATTTATGGACAAGGTATGTGTTAAAGCTTAGGCGTATGGTTTAACATTTTGGTTTTATTCATGTGCGTTTCTCATTTGTTTTTTTGTACGATGTGGCTATAGGAGAATCTAAAATGGAACCGAAGGTGAGGTTTTGTAAGAAGTACGAAACTTCCGAAGCGTTTACGAGCGTGTTTTAAACGATTAGCTCGATCTGAGCGTCTGCCTTCTGCGCATGCGCTCGTCAGTTCGGAAAGTGATGCTCGGCAGAGGAAGCCATGCAACATCGATAACTAAAACATCGAATGTTTCCAAAGACGATGTTTAAAATTAAAGCATCAATATTCATTACATGTCGATTCAAAAACCATCGCAATGGTTTTGTAAATCGATGTTGTTAAAAGCTGTTTATTAAATCTCTAACGTTACATTCGTGCGCGACGAAAATTTAATTTCACAGTGGGCGCTGTTTAATAATTTATGATTAAAGATTTAAGTGAAAACAGAGTTATAACACCTCCCCGCGCGCCATGAGAGCGGATAATACGATGTGAGACAAACACGGCCCTCTTTGGAACCCCTAAAAATACTAAAACAAAGTGTTGAATGCCCCTCAATCTTACGTGGCGAGATTGGGAATCTCCTCACTCGTTGAAGTTAAGCACAAAACAGCGATCCTAATTTGCCGATGGAACACTTTAAAAACTGACAGTGGTATCATCAATTCATTATTTCATATTTTTAACAGGTGACAAACAGTTTTATTAGATTCATTTTTCATTCACAAAAACACCGATTTAGAAAATATCGATATTTATAAAAAATCGGCGTAATATAGTCCCCCTGTTAACCATAATCGATTTTGTCTGTGTGAAAACACATGCGACTCACTTTTTGAAAACATTCACATCGATGTTTGCATCCCACATGCCAGCAGACCGTTTTAATTCATAGATGGGAGCTACACAAGAGCTGCCTCCTCTGCCAAGCAGAGCAGTGGCCCACTTTCTAAAACCTTGAAAACCGTGTAAAAATCTGGGGAAATTTCGTTGCTCTGAAAAGAAAAACAGATAATTCCATTGCTTGATAGGGAAAATTCTGTAAAATATCACATAATTGTTTAGGCATCATTAGATATCTTGGAAAAAGTTCGTTACTCTTATAAAACTATGTTGATCGATCGTTATTACTAAAAATATCGCCACTCAAATATTAGCATTGTTGTTAGTACCGTATTTCAACTTTTTTTGTTTCATTTCTCTTATCGCAGCGTTTGTAAATCAAAGACAGCTGACAAATATTTTGAATTAGTATTCAAGCTTGCTTTAGTATTTTATTTCGTGTTGAGTCTAATATCACGTGAGCTATATTAAGCGTCAGTTAATAATTGAAAAATGTAAAATCCTCTCCATCGGTGAAAAGTCAGGCGAAATTTGTAAAATTAATAAATGAAGAGGCCACCGCTGAGAAGGAAAGTGTCCATCGTAGCTCAACCTCTCAAGCCGTTTGCGCAATGTTTTAGTGTGGATGGTTGTACGCAACCATTAGGTCCGCACACCTTTTCAGTAACTCGGAGTTAATTCCTTGTTTCTATGAGAGCAACGCCCAGAGGCAACTGCTGCCAAACAGGGAATGTTTTAACAGATACTCGACGCTCGCAAATCTGTGCAGCAGGAATAGCCGGTGTGGAATACCTCCTCACTCACTCGCATATATGGCCGATTCCCACCTGCCACTGTCCAACAGGATAGTGCCCTGATACGCTGTGGGCGAGCGAGTAGCGACAATGTCAAACGTCGGACGGGATTGCTCTATCGTTCTTTACCCAACATACCCTCCCGACATGTGCGGGAGAAACGGTCTAAGAGATTCAAAGCGATGGTAAGGCCATGGAGAGCGTTCCGCACCCGGCTTCTTGGCAAGTTACTACATCTCAGCAGTGTCAATGATCAGCTAAGTACTCATTTGTGTATGATAGATCGAATTGTTACAGTGACAAAATTCTTTAACTCTGAAAAGCTGTATAACGAAATTGTTGGATTTTTCTTCTCGGTCGAAATGAGTTGCTATTTCTTAACAAACTATTTGCTCATTTAACGCGGGAAATTGAACAATATAGACAAATGTCCTCGTCGCGAAGTTGGTTAGTCTAAAAATAAATAGTTGCCCCTGGCTTCTAGCCATCTTTTTGCAGGCTGTCCTTTCCATATTGTTTTTGTTATATTTTTTATTTTTTGTCGCAGAGAGCATGGACCCAGGTGAAAATGTTTTTAAATACCTTTTAGCTGACGCAGACCGCCAAAGTCGCCTTTCTCTGCGAAAAAGCCCGCGTAGCGAAAAAGAGCTCTAAATCGCCCACGACCGGCTCAACTAAGCGTTGCGCGAGCGCGCTGCCATTTACGCCGCCGTGGGCGTCGGCGGGGGCACGGGGAGACGGCAGCTGTGGAGGCGGCGGCGAGCGCGCGCTGGCAGTCCAGGCACGTTCGCGGGGCGTATATTCATTAATCAGATCTTATGAAAATTAACTCCGGGAATTAATTACTCCCGCGTTTTTCCGAAGGTCGTGGGGCGGCGCGTGACGCCCGCTTTCCCCCGCGCCGCCGCGACAGCGCTCACCCCGCTGCCGCTCTCGCCGCTGCCTTCCGCCCCCCCCGGGGCACCCCCTGCCCGCCCCCCCTGCCGCCCCTCCGCCGCCGCCGGCCTCGCCCCGTCGTCGTCCCCCCCCCCCGCTGATCGTCTCCGCCCCGCTGCGCCCGGCCGTCGCTCCCGAAACCGCCCCCGCCTCCCCAAACCCTCCACGCCACCGTTCCCGCCGCCTCAACTGCGCCCCGTCACCTCTGCCGCCCCTCCGTCGCCCCGCCCACTCCTCCACGCCGCCTCTCAGCCCATTGGCCCCCCGACCCATGCCTGCAAGCTGCCCACCCCTTCGTCCGCTCCCTGCCACCACCCCGCGGCGTCCCTGCCACCCACCCCCGCCGCCGTCCCTGCCCCACCCCAGCCGCCATCCTGGCCGCCGCCCAACCGCTGTCCCCGCTGCCGTCCCCCCCGCCGTCCCCG
>BOPP01000032.1:9233814-9248705 GCA_017312745.1 Gryllus bimaculatus
CCACCACTACCACCTACACCTCCACCACCGCCACCACCACCATCGCAGCCACCGTCACCGTCACCGTCACCGTCACCGTCACCGTCACCGCCACCCCACCGTCACCGTCACCGTCACCATCACGGTCACCACCACCGTCACCGTCACCGCCACCGTCACCGCCACCTCCGCCGCCGCCTGCACCGCCAATGCCGCCGCCTCCTCCTCCGCCGGCGGCGCAGTGGCCGCTTGATTTTTTGCCGCTTCCTCCGCGCGCGGCTGCGCCGAGCAAACACTCGAGGTGCCCGGCGCAGCGGCGGCGGCGGCGCAGCGCACCTCAAGCCGCGCTCAGTCAGTGCATTCATCAGCGCGCTGTTTGCACGCAGGCGGCCGCCTGCACCGCCGGATCCTCCTCTTTTCAATCGCTCGGCGCCGCCTTGCGCTTGTGCAGGCGGCGCACTTGGCGCAGAGACAGCGTTGGCGGTGTGTGCGCAGCGGCTGTGGCCCCGAGGTTCTGGACGGTTTCCGACGGTCGAATTCGCCCGATGGCAGGAGAGGCGTCTGGCGACAGGCCGGTCTGGTCGGGTTCTCTGATCAACACCAGACGACTGAAGAAGCAGAATCTTAACAAACGGGTCGTGGAACCATACGCGATTTTCCCTTCCTCTTTCTCCTCCTATCCTGTTTTCTTACACACACACACACACACACACACACACGTACACGCACTATTATTTTCCACACATGTCTGGGAATCAGTGGCTCCCCAGCCCGCTCACTCAGCCATGGCGGAGATCCGATGGGGGAGATACCCGGAGGAAAGATGACGAGTAACTCGGAGTCGTTGAGTAGGGGTGGGGGAACAGCCCTGTCTCCTCCCAGGATAAAATATTCACATTTAATGTGCTCGATCAATAAACCGAGAAAGATGGTTCAGGGCATCAAATGATGCCACTGCAGTCCCTCTCACCGGAAGGGCCCAGGTTCGAATTCCGGCCATTGGTAGGATTTGCCGCTCTAGCCATAAAGCTAGTTCGAATTCAGTCGCTGTCTGGAAGAGAATTCTAGCGTCCGACTGCTCTGATGGGTAGGATTCCGTGTTTTCTCTGGTCAACACCACGTAAAACTGGAGAAGTTCCCTAACAAAAGGACTGCGCACGACCTTTCCTTCGTCTTCCTTCTTCTTTCCTCAACCGTTTCTTATACACACACTTACACACATATTCGCATGCACTACAGAACCACACATGTCGGCAGAGCAGACGCGAGCTTAGAGGTTGTCCTGACTGGGCCGGTGGGGCGCTGGTGGGTGACGGGAGTTTTCCGTGATTTCTCCGATCAACACCAGACGAAGCGAATGCCTTATTTGAAAACCTGCGCATTCCTGTTTGAACATTCTACTGCTACGCAACAAAAATAATAGCGCGACATGCAAACAACGTCTTATCGATATGCGTTGCCACCTCACGACGGAAGGCGTCGATGAGGCACAAAGGCGCCGAGGCACGAGCTCCGACGAGGTACACGCCGGGGCTGCGTTTCGGCGGCGGCGCTGCCCCGTGGGCCCTGATTATGCTAATTGCGCGGCGCGGCGTCGGCCCTTCAAAGCCCGCTGGGAACGCGGGCGCTCCCGCCGACGACGCCGCCCGCGTCCGGCAGCCACCTCCGCCACCTGCGACTCTCTAGCGGAATAGCCTCGAGCGGCGGACGACGCAAGGCGGCAGGCGCGGCGACGGAAACGGACTTGGCTAAAACATCACGACGGCCGTGCTGCGCTGCTCAGTGCGTGAGCAATTGAGGTTAAAAATCAAATAATTTTAGTTAAATAACTAATTACATTTTAAAATATTGTTGTAGTAGAACGATGGCAATGAAATCTGTTAAATTATGGCAAATAGTATTGGTGATTTGCTTTCGTACAAGAAATATTTATATTTATTTGAATGTACACCTACTGTAGAAATATGTGTACGGCAATAACACACTTTTGTCGTTCAACCTCATTTAGTTTCTTGTGTTTTTATACATAAATTATTGGAGCCTCAAAATAATGGATATCTATGCATAAAAGCACCTATGATAGCTAATACTGCTCCTATTGATAATACGTAATGGAAGTGTGTTACTATATAATAAGTGTCAGATACTACAATAGAACATTTTTTGTCGCAATACATTTAAAGGCTAACGAATATTGTAATGCTAAATGAACGTGCAAACGTGCTTCCACCAAACGTAATTTTCCAGCCCAGATTTGAACTCGGATCCTTCTTTCGGATCCCTCTCTCGGATTACATCAAGGCTACTTCTCGTCCAAAAATATTACTAGTACTACTACTTACTACATTAATACGTTAGTTGTAAGCCAGAAATATTACCGCTACAGCAGTAACCGGACCGCCGAACTCAGCGATGGCACAAGCACCTATTTCTGCACCGTACTCTGGTCTGTAGGGGGAAAGAAAATTAGCAAAAATTTTGAACAGTTTTGGGGAAAATAATTGTTTAAATGTTGCTTTATTTAACGTAAAATGGCACGAAAACTACTCACATTTTGGAAAAATATACTTGGTCTTATTTCAAGCACAAGCACATTTGCACAACAGATTTCATTAAAGTCTTTCCATCGATTTCCACCGCAGGATTTCATTTCCTTTTTCTTTACTACTTACGTAATAACGCGAGAAAGTAAAAAGTCGAGTTTCTCAAAGATATTTTAGAGCTACTGAGTTTGAGAAAGTAGAAGTGGATTTCTTAATAACGGTACAAGGAATTTTTAAAGAAGCTTGGATGCCAACTGATATGGAGTGCTACACAGTCAGTAGATGAAAAAAATGAAATGGCGCCCGTGCGAATGAAGGAATGCGTGAGAGAAAGAAATAAATGAAAAGGAAGGAGGGCGATCTGAGCACAATGAAGTGTGGAATGGCTTCCGTGTAGGCAGGAACGACAGCTCCCGCTGTCTCGGTTCCTTTCAGAAGGGGCGCAGTGAAGAAATGCGACCGAGAATGAGAACTTGGTGCGCTACATGATCAGTGACATGAATGTATCAGGATGTATCCAGGAATATTTCGTATGGAAGATTCTGTCAAAAAAATGAACAGGATTTATCCACTTTTTAGTTACCAGGGCCAGGCAATAAGAATTTTTCTCTAAAATAATTATCGTTTTCCGGCCCACGATTACAATACTTTCTCTTGTTACGAAGTAAATGGGAGAAAGTAAAAAAGGGGAGGAACGGGGTAATATAATGTAATACACTCATACAATAATCTGGAATATTCTTGATATAAAAAGATATCGGGGTCAAGGGCATCAGTCAAAATCTGCGAAACACAAATTTATAATCGACAGCAATGTTGTGCAGTACAAGAACAAACGACGGGCACTTGATTAAATTATGTTTGTTCACTTGAGTGGCTCAACCACTATTATATACGAGAGGTACCAACCCAACCTCTTTTTCCATATGCGAATTGGAATTCGTCGTATTTTCTATACACGTGACCGAAGCACCCCCACGCAAGGTTGGCTCCACTTTGTGCACGAGATCAAAATCGCACGCAGACAGAATGCATGGTGAGGGTGGATGTATTTCCCTCTGGGTCAAGTCCATTCCGCATAGCACTAAACTGGGGTTGAATTATCACCGTCCGCTAGGCAATTCTCGTACATCATACTGTCGTTCCCACATAATACAGTTACCAGATTTTCGAAGATCGAGATATTTAAGAAAGAATTTCCAAAAGTAAACCTTAACCAACTCTAATTTTTCCAATGTAATATCTATAATTCCCTAAACGTAGTTAGCATTTTATAATTATAATTACTAACGCTAACTAAAAGTACAAGTAGAGTTACACATGGTTTTAATTTTAAAATACACTAATAATAGTTTGCGGCACACAAGAAAACATTATAAATATACTCAAGTACAAAATTCTGGTCAAACTGTCCTTTATGTCAAGGTAAGCATTTGCTTCAGTCATAAGAGTACACCATTATGCAAATACGTCTGAACAATCGTTCACGTAAATTACACGTTAATTACACGTAAATACTTGTGAACCTATCGATCGTAGTCTAGCAACATAAGTTTGCAATTTCATAATGTTTTTGTCAGAAAATCTCTTATTGTCGGGTTCTAGAAACGAAAACGTGGATAAATCTTGTTCCTCAAACCGGGAGAAGTGGCTCGAGGCATTAACTGATGTCACTGCAGTGCTTCAGACCGGGAGGTTTGAGATTCGAATCCCAACAGTGGCAGCTATCTAGCTAGTTAGCTAGGTTGTATTCAACCACTATCACCAGGAGAATTCTAGCACCGGCTGCTCTGATTTGTAATTTTTCTGTCGTTTCTCCGATCAACACCAGACGATTGCGATAGCAGTACTTCTGTACATACTATTTTTGTAACTACCGCGCACATAAAACAATTTTAATTAATGTTTTTCTGTAGAAAAAAATGTACGGTGTATTTCCCACAGTTTCAATGGATTTGAAACAACATGAAAGCCAACCAGACTCACAAATTCTCTCCAATGCCCCATGAGGCAATGGGGCATAGGAAATCATGGGTCAGCACTCTGGCTTCTGCCAATATTTCATGCCAGTGACTGCCATTTACAAAGGGCAAACTACGCAGTAGGATAAGTTTGATGAATAACACCAATAACAATTTTGAAGCTCTCCAACGATGTAGGTCCCTTTACTACACGCAAAAACATTTGAAGGCAGCAGCACTCGTGTTTGTTGGGGTGAGGGGGTAATGTAAACCCACACGAGGACTTGGTCTCGGATAACGCTGGATATCCACCATAAAGAATACCTGAATTACTCGTTTACGTAGTAATGTTCCATTTCGCTCGTTAAAAGTGTGAAAGAAATTAGTTTGACTCAAAGAAAAAATATCTGAGTTGAATTGCGAGGATTTTCGAGTTATATTCTACATCATCCTACATCCAAGTTGAAATACATGCTTTGTCCATTTTTCTTCGGTACACATCCATATCGATGGAAATCCCTCTTTAATGGGATGTAATAAAATTACGAAACTGCTTCTGATGTAATTGTCTCTTTGGTAGGTAATAATATCACCAATTTGATTTTGAAAACAAGAGATTGCCGGATAGGAAACTGTGTTGGCGTGTTTGCAAGTGCCTTTAATATCACGCTACTCTTTATTTTGACGTTAAATATGAGCCTGAAACTTTCATATCGACACTGTTGAGTATGGATCTGCCAATTTATTATCATTTTCTACCGACCTATGACGTTTCCAAATGGAAGCCATATTCCCTTCATTTTCGAGGGATCATGGTCTGTAAAGGGGATAGCTATTTTCTACCATAGCATTTAGTCAATAAATTGTTTAATTATAATATTTGTTTGGCTACAATTGACTAATTGCAAGTTGGTAATCAGAAGTCTATAGATATTCAAAGCACATACCAAAAACCATACCAAAAAAAGAAAATAAAAGAAAGCAATGCAATAAAAGAAACTGCAATAACTGATTCTATTATAAGAAAAAATGATACAAAACAGAAACTGCCTTTACACACCTGAGCAAACCCAACCCTTAACATTAGTAGTAATTTTATAATTCTTTATAGACATACTCATAGCTGTGACTGATGCGTTTTTGGCGTGAGAGAATCTGCTGTTTTCTCCAAGAACATGGTCATTATTGTTATTGTTGATGTTATTATTACTATTATTATTATTATTATTATTATTATTATTATTATTATTATTATTATTATTATTATTATATTTTTTCAAATAGGAACCGACGGAGTCTGTAATGATGCAGCTACTTACAGAACATCTTTGCTTTTCGGAGAACATCTTTGCTTTTCAGGGAACATCGCTGCTTTTTGAGTAAAAATATGATTTCTCTTTTCTGGGCACACATCTTTGTTCACTAGTTAGATATGAACGAGAGGTCTCCAAGAATGATTATACTTTAAAAATGGTAAGTAATATTAGTGCGTTGACATATGATGTTTATGCACTAAGCTGTTGAAAATGTTGATTTCTTAATCTTCTTGAAATGCGGTCTAATTAATTTTGCAAGGAAATGTCACCTTTCTTTTCATGAACACAAAATCTGGTGTTTCCGAGCCAAATGTAGATAATAATAATAATAATAATAATAATAATAATAATAATAATAATAATAATAATAATATTTAAACAATCTTGGCCGTGGGGAAGGTGTTCAGAAAGAACATTCGATATTAAATTTTGAACCCCCGTAGTCAAACTAAAAGAGGAAAGTCGCAAAGTGTTTGATGGCAATGAGAGTAATTTGTACCGTAACTGCGCCTCGCCGCCTTGATCGCTTTGCCTCTGTCGCCGGCGCCTTCTCGGAGCTCGGGCGGGCCAGTGCTCGCTGCGCTGCTGTGCAAGAGGGGCGGGCGACGTGTTGATGAAGGCGGAGTTGCTTAGCAAGGTATGGCGCCGGAGAATCCCGGGGCACTCGGCTTCGCCCCCCCCCCCGCGCTGACGTGCTGCTCCTACGGGCGAACATTGAGGTCGCGCTCAGTGCCCACTCCACCCGCATCCGCTCTCCAGCCTCCACTCTTTGGCCACCCCCGCCGCCGACCCGCCCCATCGCTACACCAGAACCGGACCCCACCCCGCACCCCGCTACATACCCGCCATCCCTTTTCACCTCATCTGTCCTCTCTTCGCCCCTCCCTCTCTCTGCCCCTCTGCTCTTGCCCCCTCTCTTTTGCCCCTCCCTCTCTCTGCCCTCCCTTCTCTTGCCCTCCCTCTCTCTCCTCTCTCTCTGCCCTCCTCCTTCTTCTAGCCCTCCTTCTCCTCTGCCCCTCCCTCTCCTCTGCCGCCGTCCCTCTCTCTGCCCCTCCCTCTCTCTGCCCTCACCTCTCTGCCCTCCCTCTCTGCCCTCCCTCTCTGCCACTTCCCTCTCTGCCCCTCCCTCTGTCTTTGCCCCTGCCCTCTCTCTGCCCCTCCTTCTTTGTGCCCACCCTCTCTCTGCCGACTCCCTCTCTCTGCCACCTCCCTCTCTTGCACTCCCTCTCTCGCCCTCCTCTCTCCTGCCCCTCCCATCTCTCTGCCACTCCCTCTCTCTCCCTCCCTCTCTCTGCCACCTCACCTCTCTCTTGCCTCCTCTCCTCGCACCTCCCGCTCTGCCCTCCCTCTCTTTGCCTCCTCTCTCTGCCCCTCCCTACTCCTCTGCCCCACCCTGCTTCCTGCACTCCCTCTCTTTGCCCTCCTCATCTCTGCCATCCCTCTCTCTTGCCCCTCGCTCTCTCGTGCCCTCGCTTCTCTGCCCTCCTGCGCTCTGCCCCTCCCTCTCTCTGACCCTCACTCTCTCTGCCCCTCCTTCTCTCTGCCCCTTCCTCTGATCCCTCCTTCTCTGTTCCTCCCTTCTCTGCCCCCGCTCTCTGCCCCTCCTTCCCTCTGCCCTTCCGCCTCTGTGCCCCTCCGACTCTCTGCCTCTCTCTCTCTCTATCTCTTTCTGCCCCTCCCCTCTCTACCGCTCTCCCTCTGCCCCTCTCCATCTCCGCCTCTCCTCTCTCCCGTCCTCCTCTCTACCCTTTCCCCCTCCGCCCCACATCCTCCTCGTCCTCCCTCCAACACTGCCCCCTCACCCCGCCTTCGCCCTTCTCCTGCCTTCCCGTCTTCCTGTCCTCCCCGCGTATCCTCTCCTCGCCCCACCACGCGCACATTTGCCATCTGCGCTATGATATTAGGGCTCTTTCATAGCCATTGGAATTATATCGAGTCTCTGCATTTCACCTGTCTTGGGTCCTGGAACTTCCATTCTACTAGAGCTCGAAGCCTGGACCGTATGCTACATAGATGTCGCGTCGAGAAATCCATTCTGGAAAACCTAGGAACAGGAAATGGTCGGAGAATTTCATCAATCTATAAAGTGACGGAATTTTTAGAACTCTCTGGATGACCAGAGAATATTTTGGGTCAATGGCTACATTACACCGGATGTCCCACCAACTACTGGCCACCCCATAACTTTAAAACGGTTCACGAAATACAAATTCAGTTTTCATTCAACAATGCGGAATCATGGAGCAAGTGATATGTTGTATAGATATTCAGCTTTTTTTGAGAATTTTAATTCTGTCAGTGATGGATAGACCATAAAAAGAGGAATATAAAGATGTGTTATATGTTAGTATTTTGATAGTAGTTTGAGTATAAAAACAGACTTTTTGACATGTTATTTGAAATTGAACGGACAATGTTTCCTGTAGCAGCTTATGCAACTGTCGCCTTTGGGGAAGGTGGCCTTTGGGAAAGGTGACTGTTGCGAAATAACGGGAAACTGAGAGGGGTGGCAGTGAGGGATAGAGGCGTACCTGCAGCAATTCATGCCTTCGAATTTAAATCATTGAAAGAAAACTTCAATTATGATGCATCAGCGAAAACAAAATCTCATTCTGATCGCAAATATTGAAGTTTGTTCCTGGGTCCTTCGTGTGAAGGCCATGAATAGCCTAGTGCCCCTTTTAAATGTTACGCCTCTATTCTTCAATTTGAATCCTCTCCCCGTACCAGCGAAGGCCACCTTCTGCAAACGCAGCAGTTGCAAGGGCTGCTGAATTAAATGTAGGCCGTTTAATTTAAAATCACATGTCAGAAAGTATCATGTTGTACTCCAAACATCAACGAATCTTACATCATTTCATTCTACTTAATATGAACTATGAAATGCTTATAAGAAAATATTCATAATTCTGTTAAAAAATCTAATATTATATAGGGAGTATTACAAGCCTCATCATTCCACGGTGTTGAGTGAAAACTGCACTCTGTTTCCGTGATCCGTTGCGACGGTGTCCTATCCAGGTAGCTGGGTCACCCAGTATATAACCCTTCAAAGGAGGGAGACGCAATGTCCACATTAAGCGGTATTACTGCTCTGTAATATTGCTCACATGTATCAACATGAAATTTGTGTACTTGTAGATATTGTGTTAATACAATTTTAATTTTGTTTTAGGTGAGTCGAGAAATCGCTGACGTATCTGGAGGCTGAGTGGTAGCTGAATTGAGTACGTGAGTACGAAAACAGCACTTGCATGGATTCGTAGAATGTGCATATAATTTGTAACTATTCAGTACGTCCTTTTAACAATTTCATAATGTCCTAAATATTTCTGAATTTGCTATTAAATCTGTACTTGGAAGTATTATTCAATACAAAATGCAAAGAAAGATGAATGGCCTGCAATACTATACGAAAAATATTTCACTGCGTTCCATAGTTCGTCTTGAAATGATTAGAAATGGTCGTAAAATAACAAACAATGTGTGAATTTCAGGCATAACTGTATTACACATTCGGTGCACATGACATACCATAATAATAATAATAATAATAATAATAATAATAATAATAATAATAATAATAATAATAATAATATATTAAAACAACTGAGAAGAAATTTTCTATTTCCCCACTATAAAACAGACAAATAAAGACGTCATGCTCGTATTGAGAATCTTTAATGGTTTAAAGCTTCTCTCTGAAAGTGTTCGTCTATTATGACGAGCCTGAAATAATATCAGAAGCAAATAAAAATTTCGTTCAATACACGGGGCAGTAAAATTGATACCATTTATGTAACAGTGACATTAACGTTGTAATTTTTTTAATGTGGGTCAGCTTTGTGTAGCAGTTGTTACTCAAAGTGAATTATTGATTGTAAACGCGGAACTCATTTAAATATTCGTCAAACGCCTGTTCCTGTGTTTAATTAACGAAAGGTAGCAATGCAAGAACATTCTGTACGATTATTGATTCGTTAAAAACCTTTCCAAAGAATTCATCGGAAATCGAAACTGCAAAACGTTAATCGTTCATTGAGCTCAACTGTGCCGTTAGGTGTGTACTTACATTTCGTTGTGTATTTTATCACCGTTTTTAAAAAGTCAGGTAAGTACTATTGATAAATGTGTGTACATCAATGGTTTAATAATATATTATTTAACGTATACTAATTGTCTTCTGCATGAAACTACATTTGCAATCGATCCACCGTACGCCAAAAGCTTTTATCTTTGTCATTAAGTGTGTCTCAACTTTTCTACCATTTTTTAAATTTTTTTATAATGCACTACGTTAGTCATTTTATTCTTGATTATATTAAAATAATTCTCAACGATATACAACAGTTTGAAGTTTCATCACAAACACATTTCTTATGATTTCGTTTCGTTTTGTTGATTTTGTACACGATATCAACGTCTTCTGCAGAAACAGAGGGTACAGAGAGTCTGTTCAGAAAACGTTGATGGGTAGGCATAGAAGTATTATACTACGTCAAACAACGTTTACCGATCTAAAGAACAATATTCCATGTCATATTTTTGTTTTAATGAAAGAATAGTGAACGGACCGGTGAATGTCACGTGACCTTTACGGACAGGCGGAATAGTTAACGGATCGGTAAAGCAATAACCTTTACTTTAAAAGGCCAAATAATTTTAGATCCGTTACCTAACAACAGAATACAAACTTGCAGGGCAGATTTTTGAAGCCCGCCGTAATTCTAGTCCAGTGTTCGGAAAATAATATGGAAAATTATGTAAACACTTTGTTCGCACTCTGAATCTAGGTGTGTATCAGCATTTCTTTGTAAATGAAGTCAGAGACGCATTGTATATCAGCGTCCACGGCTCTTTCAATAATTTCGCATGGGGGCATTTGCAAACAGAGCTCGCGGGTCGGGAAATATACGAGATCTGGGGACCGACCTCCCACGCACACACGGGCGTTGAATTTGCGGCCAACGCAGCGGCCCGGCGTCGAGCAGTGGGCGGCGCGGGGGCGGCGGGAGTGGTGTCCGAGGCGGCGGGGCGAAGTTAGAACGGAGCTTTTATTTCCCGGCGAAACGAGAGCCTCGTAAGTACCCCCGGCGCTAGATGAAGTTGGGTCAGCTTCCCACCCCTCTCCCCCCTTTCAACCCCCCCCGGCTCCCCCAAGCCGCCACTGTTCCCCAGACCGCGACACCTTGCTTAGCAGCTTCTTAATTAATAGACGGAGACCTCACAACTTGAGGTTATTGGCATCTGCAGTTTTATTTACCTTTCTCTCTCAGCCACGCCGGGAGAATAAAATGCCGTTGGGGGCAAATAGTGATTAATTTCTTTTAACTTTCGTACGTAATTCGTGATATTGAGGACAGATGATTCGTGACCCCAATTCCGTGTATTTTACGAGACTTTAAAATGTATCGTGTTAGTTTTCTGTGCCTATCCCTGTGCAAATTAAGCGGCTTAGGTCAGTTTCACTTTTGTTAGATTCAATCTTCTTTCTGAACATGACAGTTGCAAAGAACTGAAAGACTTGAGAAATGTCGAAAGGTACAATTTCTTTTTAGACTTATCTCTTACAAACAGATTAACTCGTTCAAGTATTTATCATTTTTAGTGTATTCCGATTCTCATTATATAATATTTTAATTTTATAATAACTCCTGAAATATATGTTTGGGAATATAATTATACTGCCTTATATTATGGGGGCTAATTCGTATGTTTTAATTTTTGTTTTTAGAAACTTGATTTATTCCAACAGAACAGACATTCTGAACTGTTGCATTTGAGGTTCCGGTTAACACCTTTTTATGCCTATACTATCTTAAAACAATTCATTATATTTTCTGTTTGTGATATTCGTAATTGATACTTTACCTACACTGATAAATTGATAAATGTAATTTTATATAATAATAACTCCTGAAATATATGTTTGGGAATATAATTATACTGCCCTATATTATGGGGACTTATTCGTATGTTTTAATTTTTGTTTTTAGAAACTTGAAAATGCTATTTTCTACAGAAAGTGCGGTGAGTGTTTGTTTAATTTTGTGCAAACGAAAGGAGTACCTACGGAATCTGGAACTGATATAGGATTTTCATTACAACTAACTTGAAATAATGCGTTTGCAACGCTATTATTCAAGTTATTCTATGTCATTACATAATGAATATTTAAGCGAGGTCAAGATCCGGACAAAATTAATAGCCAACCTTCCCAAATATCAGCTTCAGTATAAATTAGATCATTTTCAGTTCCAAATCAATAATTAGGGGATTAGCAGGAGCTGATTATATTTTTTAACGGATATTTACAATTTTACATGGCCGCTTCGTAATTAAATTTAAAAAAAGCATTTCTCGATAACGGCCTCCACACTAGTACCAGGGAGAGCTAATGAATTGGTAGGAAAATAATTAGTGTATCTAATCATAAAATTACATTCAATTATTAGAAATTTAGAAATAAACATATCTGGAAAACTAGAAGAGGGCAGAATTGAAAGGAAGGGGGCAAAAGAGGGACATGAAAAGGAGGAGGGAAAGATAGACAGGTACGGGAGTACCCAAAGCAGATGCATTTGGCGCTCTATTTTCGTCACCTCTTGCTTGCTTGTGCGCTGTTGCCGAGTGCATCCCGACACCCTCGTGTGCAAACGCTTACCCCGTCGATGAGCAACAAACAGGAGCCGCTCAGAAAGGAAGTTGAGACAATTTGAGCGGCTCGCAAGCGCAAAAGTGCTTGTGACGCTAATGAATCCGGGAATAGCCGTATGTTGAGTGCGGCTGGGTGAGCCACTTGAATTGGGAAGCCTGGCGTGTCGCCGGGGCTCTGCCGCTGGCACTGGCGTCGGTCGATCGCAGGTTGAGCTTTGCACGGGCGCTGGGAGCTCTCGGCGTAGACTTCGATTTTTCTATAGAGGATGATGTTACGTCATTGTTACACCTCCTGTCTAATAAAATAAATCTTTTCACCAGTGGTAAGCGCATTTCTCAAGCCCGTTGAGAAGGACTTTCACCAATTAATTAAAAATATTCATTTTATAAGTCAGAATGGTATAACTAATGTCATCGTCATTATAGAAAATTCAAAGTATAATACTGCCGTGGCTCAGTGGTAGCGTTGCTCTTGCCTTCGCAACGTCACTGATGGAGTGGTCTAGTGATCTAGTCCTAACGCTGACCGATTTTCGACGCTAAATATGTAGCCAAATCGATTTTTATCACTGGCCGCAGGAGAATCTGAGTGGAAGGGTGCTCTGATCGGTAATTTGCCATGATTTTTTCGATCAATTTCATATGAATACCAGAGTAGTACCCTCAGTAACAGATAATGAATTGCGGTCTTCGCGTCCTCCTCTCCCATCTCTCTCTCATTCCCTCTCACTCTCACTCTGTCTCTCACTCTCACTCTCTCACTCTCACTCTCTCTCACTCTCTCTCACTCTCTCTCACTCTCTCTCACTCTCTTCTCTCTCACTCTCTCTCTCTCATACACACACACACTCACACTTTCCCGTACATTCTCTACCTTACTATGTCGGGAGCTTGGAGTTTGTCCCGTCTGGCGGCGGTGTCCCACTGTGAGAAATACCTGGGGCTAGAAAACATCACAAGCCGACTGTGATCGGCGTCGGAGCTCACATTCCAGAATGGAACGATCACCGCTTGTTCTGGAGATATAACACGTTCTGCTCTGCTCCAGCGCCTAATTAATCAAATCCTCAGCCCAAGAGGAAGGGTACCTCCCACCCTCCGCTCGATATCAAAAAACGATGCAAATTGGCCATTTTAAATATGCTATTAGTAAATTGTCTTAGTTTTTGGCATATCACCCCAAGAAAAATTAAATTCGTTAATTGTTACGTAGAGTTTAACTCTCTTGGCCAGAAATTTCATCGCGAAAAATGATACCGTTTCTTATTTCTGTCCTGATAGGTCAAAATTAAAAAGAAACTAAATTCAACGGGAGTATTTTCAATGTACCGTACATGTCAGAGAATGTACTGAGACTGTCAGCTCGCAAGTACATCTAGATTGTGCGAAAAATCAGGGTGCAAGGTAGAGAAAAAAAAGAAACCGGCGATTCTACAAGAACACGTACTTTCTCGCGATATGGTTAATGGTTATGTAATATTACAATATGACAGTTTCTGTCTTACACTTCTACTACCAGTTGAAAAATTATTAAAGAAATGAAGCGCGAAAATACATAACGAAGGAAGTTTCTTACGAACCTCTACTTCCCAGTGCAAAATATTTTGCAATACTGTCATTTTGGCGTGCGATGGTTGGAAAATTAGAAAAGTGCACTTGACCCAACATCAAAATTTCAGAATGAAGTTAAACACGAATTACCATGAATAGAGAACGTCAGTTGTTTGCAGCTGGTTGGGAGCTAATGCCAGAACAAGCGTGGCCTTGCATTCCAACCGGACGTCGAAATACCAAACCACAAATGAACCCGGGCAACGGAAAGGCTTAGCTGCGAACGTGATATTGTCTGAAATCCGAGGCGTTCAGAAATCCTTGATTGCGAGCCGCTTTTCAGGGGAGTGCGCTCCATTCGTCTCGACGCTCAGTCGCCTTGGAGGTCGAGCGTCTGTCTGTCTGTCTGTCTGTCTGTCTGGGCGCGGGCGGAGCGGCGGAGTCCACGTGGCTGATTCTCTTCCTCGGTCACGGAACGGATCGGATCGGAACGGAACGGAACGGCACGGAGCGCCTGGTCTCTGGCGCGTGTGGCGGGAAGTGGAGAGGAGGGGAAGGGGGAGGGGAGGAGGATGGGAAAGGAGAGGAGGAAGGTAAAGGGGCGGAGGGAGAGGAGGGGAATGGGTATGAAGTGGAAGGGAAGGATGTGTGGAGAAGGGGGGAGTAAGGGGAGAGGGAAGGGGAGGAGGAGTGGGAAGAGAGGTAGGAAATGGGAGGAGAGATATGGGAAGGGTGAAGGGGGGAAAGAGGAGGGGAAGTGAAGAGAGGTAGGGAATGGGAGGAGAGATAGGAGAAGGGGGAGGAGGAGGAGTGAGGAAAGGGAGGAGAGATAGAGGAAGGGGAAAGAGGGGGCGAAGGAGGGAAGTGAACAGAGGTAGGAATTG
>BOPP01000032.1:9250223-9266260 GCA_017312745.1 Gryllus bimaculatus
GGAGGGGGAGGGTGGGGGGGAATGGGCGTGCTGCTTCATCAAACCGCCGCCGCGCGCGCTGCTGCTGCTACTCTTGACGGCCAAAGCACTGCTGATGGCGATCCGCTCCGCCCAGCTCTAGTCGCATTCACCAAATACCCAGAGTTAACAGCCTTTAATGGAGAGGGTCGGCCCAGCCAGGTGGAGTCTGGCCTAAAGGTGAGCGCTAATTCCGAGCAACGCGCAGCTTCCCAAACGGGTTATGCTCTTCGCACTAAATGTTTGGAAACGTGAATATCTTGGTTATGAACGAAATAATATCGCACCTCCAATAGAAAAGTGACACAAGTGCGAAATCGTCATTTTTCAGCTAAAAGCTGATATGAGGTTACCAAGAGGTACTGCTACTATTCTGACGTTGATTTTGAATTGGGTCAATTACTGTCCGCTAGAAGGTGAGTATTTGGTACAATCTATTACGAGTATTACAGAACTACGAAACTTAAAATTGCAACTTCTGAGAAATCAGAAATTCGCCCCTGTGTCACTATTCTATAGGAGGTGCGATATTTTGTAGAAACTGTTGAAGAATTTTAATTGTTTTCACTTATTAAATTAATATTCATCCATGTTACCGAACGAAGTGATTCAGGGCGTAGCGCGCTGACTTTGCATTCGGGAGGCCTAGGTTCAGTCCTTGTGCTGGCCATCCCGACCGGGGTTTTAGTTTTTATCATGGGTTTCCTCGGTGATTCAGGGATGGTTCTTCTGAAAGGCCACGACCGCCAAAGCGGCGTCGGTAGCAGAGTTCGTTAACTACGTGAAGTCACGAAGGTCAACCGAATTCGAGACATCGAGGGTTCCTGGTTGAGTGACCGACTACGAACCTTGAAATGTAACGGCGTCGATGCAAATTGTCCTTTACGGGACGTGTAATGGCGAAGTACTAATAAAAAAATACATTCATGTTACAGAACAATGAAACTAAAGGAGAAGTGAGACATGACATGTACGTTACATTAATTCTGAAGTAGGTTTAGTTTCCATTACAAGATGAGAACGCTGCATAAGTTCATTCTTAATAAGTTGCAAAAGTTTGAAGATGTATGCGTTGGCATTATCTCCATGATGAAATACATGGCAAAGAACTACGTAGGATTCTGACGAATATTTTGCCGCCGGAGCAAAAAACTCTCGCGTCAATGGATTTTGACAGCCTCGAAAATACTTTTTAATGCGGTTTCCTCAAACCGCCCTGCGGCGATCTCTCCAATGGTTGAGCTGAGCACTTGACTTGCCCAGTGTCTGTACAGTTCTCTTCCATTCTATGGTTTTCAAAACTTTGACATCCCTCATTCTCTCTTTGCTGAGTAGCTAGAGAGCCACACATGTTCACCTGTCAGAAATTTGCAGTAGCCTACTTCAGTCTAACATATTGGTTCTAAAAGACTCCTCGCTGAGACTTTCAGTTTATAATTGTAATGCGAGATACAGTGATATGTATCGTTGTGTAGTGTGTAGAAGAAATAGGAATACGTGCAATTTCTGTCTAGAAAGTAAAATAATGGTTCTTGTGAATATTAACCCTCAGTTTGTCGACAGTGCGCTCTCCCGTCGTCGTAATACGTTTTTTCGAAGTCTTTTTGGTTCTTTTGAAAATGTTTGCACTTATTAAAATTTCAAATAATATTTATAATTTTAAAATCATTACTTAATAATATATTGTGTTATATTTATGACCGTCTATTAAATGTATTGGATTAAGTATCTATTTATTAAGGGAGTAAATCGAGAAAGCACAAAACGAGCAAGAATACTTTCAGAAACCTTATTTGTAAAAATTAACAAAACAATAAATACCAATGTGGAAGTTCATGGAAATTTAACAAAAATTAAAAATTCTCAACGATGATAAGATAAGGTGAATCTGAATTTCTATTTATTCTATCTTGTACAAAATGTATGTTAAAATATATGTAATTTTGGTATTACTCATTATTCATTTTCATTATGCAGTGCTGCACCTGTAGAATCAGACAAATCCGTCTGTGAAACTTTGTGCCAAGCAATAAAATATTAATTTGAAACTGACTGTCTTTAATCAATAGTTACTTACTCCAATACATAATAATATATTAGAAACTAATAAAACAATCCCACATCATGATGTTTGTGTCTTAAATACGTTTTCGTGAGTTCAAATTTTTTTACGTATTTTGTTCTTCACAATAACTACAAATAGAATGTTTTCGATATAAAATCAGCACCATTCAGGTTGTACGTATCATATATATTGTGAGCTTTTCAGCTCATCTCCAAATCGGCTCTTTTTCACACAAAAAATGAGTTTTCGAGAAAATTCATGATATATAGTTTGAAACACTTGCCCTCACAAATTCAGTAATATTTATAAAATCGCTCATCATGTAAATGTTAACGATGTGAGATATATTTAAAAAATACATTTATGTATTTAAAAAAGAAAAGAGTGCATTAAAATGGCGTTTTATACAGTGCATTTAACATAACTCATGTAAAACATTTAAAGAAAAAACTGAAGCCGTTTTTGAGAAAATCTTCATTTTCATTTAATATTTTTTTTATATATTGCTATACAAAAACATTTTGAAATTTTTTTGTCATGTGTTAGTTTTGTAAGTATCGATATAAAAATGAATTTGTGTAATTTTGTGTAATAATTAATCCAGGTGTTCTTTGAAATATTTTTGTTTTCATAAATTATTCGAATGCAATTGCATTTCGTATAAGTTTTCCTGTTTGAAGGAGGTCTTTCAGGCTTCACGGTCGCACGGCGCCAATTAAGACGACGCTGCCCGCGGAGAGCGTTCGAATGTTTGTTTTTCCAAAAAGGGGATCTCAAGTCCACGGAACGGTCCAGACGACGGCCTGCGGTCGGCGGTGGGCATTCTCACCTTACATATGTCGGAGCTTGGGAGTTTAGATCCCGTCTGGCGGCGCGTATCCTCCCACTGTGGAGAAATACCTGGGGCTAGAAAAACATTCACAAGTCCGGACTAATCTCGGCGTTCGAGCTCACAATCCGAATGGAACGACCGCCGCTTGTTTCTGGAAATATAAACACGTTCTGCATTTGCTCCAGCGCCTAATTAATCAAAATTCCTTCAGCCAAGAGGAAAGGGTAACCTCCCAACCCCTCCGCTCCGATATCAAAAACGAGATTGCAAATTGGCCATTTTAAATATGCTATTAGTATAAATTTGCTTATAGTTTTTGGCATGATCACCCCAAGAAAAATTAGACAATTCGTTTAAATTGTTACCGGTAGAGGTTTAACTCTTTGTTGCCAGAAATTTTCAACTCGCCGAAGAAAATCTGATACCGTTTCTTTTTCGTCGTCCTGATAGGCTAAAATAAAAAAAACTAAATCTCATAAACGGGAAGTATCTTTCAAATGTACCTAACATGTACAGAGAATTACTGAGGGACCTTGTCAGCTCGCAAGACATCAGATTGTGCGCATAGAAAATTTCAGCGGTTGCAGAAGAGCGAATCACAAAAGAAACCGCGCGATTTTAACAAGACAACACGTACTTTCTCGCGATATGGTTAATAGTTAGTAATATTACAATATGACAGTTTCATGCTCTACATCTTCTACTACAGTTGGAAAAATTATTAAAGAAATGAATGCGCGAACATATACATTAACGAACGGAAGTTTCCTTACGAACTCTACTCCCTATGCAAAATATTTTGCAACTTACTGTCTCTTTGGCGCTTGTGCGGAGTGTTGGTAATAAATTAGAAAGTTGACCTTGACCCAACATCAAAATTTCAGAATGAAGTTAAAACCGAAATTACCATGAATAGAGCAACGTCGATTGGGTCTTGTCAGCTGCGGTCTGGGAGCTAATAGCCAAACAAGAATCAAGCGTGGCCTTGCCATTTACCACACCCGGCGTTGTCAATACCAAACTCACAAATGAACCTCGGCAACGAAAGGGCTTAGCTTGCGAAACGTGATATTGTCCTGAAATCGAGGCGCCAGAAATCCTGACTTGCGCGAGCCGGCTTTTCAAGGGAGTGCGCTCCATTCGTCTCGACGCGTCAGTCGCCAGTTCGGAGCGGCTTCTGTCTGTCGCGGTCTGTCTGTTGTCTCTGTGGAGCTGGGGCGGGCGCGAGCGGCGGAGTCCACCGTGGCGTCCCACTGATTCTCTCCTCGTTCCACGAACCCGGAATCGGAGAATCGGATCCGCGTGGAATCGGAACGGAAAATCGACGGAATCGAGCGCCTGGTCTGGCGCGTGTGGCGGGGAATGGAAGGAGGGGGGTAAGGGAGGGGAGAAGGATGGAAAGAGAGGAGGAAGGTAAAGGGCCGGAGGGGCGAAGGGGAATGGCTATGCTGAAGTTGAAGGTAGGGACGTAGTGTGTGAGGAGGGAGTAGGGAGCAGGGAAGGGAGCAGGATGCGAGTGGAAGAGTAGGAAATGTCACACGAGCGGAGAGATATGCGATGGAGAAGCGCGTGAAGGGGAAAGATGGAGGGGAGGAAGAGAGGTATAGGGAATGAGGAGGAGAGGTAGGAGAAGGGGAGAAGGAGGAGTGAGGAAGGAGAGGCAGGAGGTACGGGAATCGGAGAGGAGCAGAAGCAAGCAAGGGGGAAAGACGGGGGCGAAGAGGAGAGTGAACAGAGTAGGAATATCTGCGCTGAGAAGAAAGGAGGAGGAGGTGGGAAGTAAAAAGCATGAGTAGAGGATGGCAAGATAGAGGAAGGGGGGACACAGGGAGAGGACGGATGGGTGTGAAGGGAGGAGAGTAGGGAGAAGAGGGCGCGAGAAGGGAGTCGGCTCCAGCACGGTGTGTGATAAGGCAGAGACGATACGCAGGTGGGAAGAGGGGAGGAGGAAGACATAGGGCAAGGCAGTGGGAGGAGGAAGTAAGGAGCAGCTGAACAGGAGGTCGACTATCGCACCGTCGCGATGGAGACTAGTGGCAGTAGCAGGGAGGATGAGCGGGTCTCAAGTGACCACGGCAGAGTGCCGTGCTAGAAGAATTGGCGTGCGACCGATTGTATTGAAGGAGACGCCTGAGCTGCAACTTGGACCGCAACGGAGGAAAGCATCCAGTACGGATCGGACGCGTTATCCGGAGGGAGCGGGGCTGGCCCATTGGCTCTTTTGAGCAACCGCCAGCACCTCCATTATGTGTCTGGTGTACACTTTGAGTGCGTTTATATTTTGAATGTGAAAACAAATCAAAACCAAATCTAGACGTGGCGACAACGTCACCTGTACCGCTGATTGACGCTTGCTATCATTCTAACTCTGATGCCCCTCAGCTACCCAGTTACTAAAAAGCTTTTTTTTAATTCACGTCGCGGCATAATTAATACGGTTTGTATGGTATTTCTTTGGCTTTTGCGAACCTTTGAGATATGCCCTTTCAACTGTTTTTTCGCTCTATGTATGCTTGATGGAATTTAATCTGGGTAAAATGAATTACTCAGTGTTCTCGTCATTTTATAAGAAGGTTCTTCCGACACGGTGATCATTCCAACTTTTTACTCGAGAAGGAGCATCTGTAACTTATTGTTAATTGGAACCTTGCCATTAGTCCTTAATTTTCAACATATTTCGTTACGATTTAATACCCGAAAGTCTTATCATAGGACGATCGTGGTAAGTTCTCGTAGACTCATGTATTCTTTGACGTTCTAAAGACACTGGGGAAAAATTCTCATTTCAATATTCGTAAATCCATATTCATCTGTAATATTATTTAACTTTAATTCCGCCATTAGAAATACAGGTACTGAGAATGAAAACATTCCTTGCAACGTGTCGACTGAAATAATATTGAAAAAATAATAATCTAGTCTTGATGGAAACACGTAGTGACCGTGTTTTACCACGGAAAAATGTATCTGAAGAACCAATTATATAATCCCATTTAAAAAAGTTGAAAAGTTACATCATTTTTTGCATCTCCGCCGGAACAACAAGTGACTGCACAGTAGCGTTTGAAAGCATGCTGGCAACAATCCCCTCCTCACTGTGTAATGTAAAATTGCGAGCGTTCGACTCATGAATGAAAAACTGAAAAGCTAGGAAAATTACATGACATTCGTTTTTTTTTATTAAACCAGTGCATTTGATAGTCACAGTTAGAACAGTGTAAAAAAAATCTAGGTAATTGTATTACTTCACTTCAGGAAAAAAAGCATATTTCTATGAAAACCGTGTCTATTTGCCGTAGGTATTAAAAATATTGTCAAAATTATTTATTTATTGTTTCTAGATAGATACTGTCGTGCATATAAACGAAGTACTTTCTAGATACACAAATGTAGCTATCTAATTAAACGATGATATCTTTAGAATATTAACCGCTACTAGTTTAGATAAGCTCTCATTCTGTGCCCCCCTCTCTCATGACACAAACCCATGCGTGCTGACATAATTGCGGAGACAGAATTAAGGAATTCCAATAATGTCACTAAACAAAACTTAGATAATTGTTAAATTTGATTCGATTCTGTGGTCGTATTTAAAGAGCATTTTCATTTTATATTAGTTACTTTGAATATTGTTGTTTCCCCCGGTGACAGTCCACTCTTAAAATTCGCAAATACGAATCACGTGAGGATAAGCATTCCGCAGAGCGTGGTATGGAGGCGGAGTATGTTGGATAGGCCAGGGAGTCTGTACACGACTCACGCATGACAGGCGTGGGAGGGGGAGGGGGGGGAAGGGGCGTCCTGCATTCATCGCAAACCGCCGCAGCGCGCGCTTGCTGCTGCTACTCTTGACGAGCCAAAGCACTGCTGAATGGCGACTCCGCTCCGCCCAGCTCTAGTCGCATTCACAAATACACCCAGAGTTAACGAGCCTTTAATGGAGAGAGGGTCGGGCCCAGCAGGTGGAGTATGGCCTAAAGGTGAGCGCTAATTCCGAGCAACGCGCAGCATATCCCAAACGGGTTTATGCTCTTGCACTAAATGTTTGGAAACGTGAATTACTTTGTTAGAACGAAATATATCGCACCTCCAATAGGAAAAGTGACCACAAGTGCGAAATACTCATTTTTCAGCTAAAAGCTGATATAGTGGTTACCAAGAGGTATCTACTATTCTGAACGTTGATTTTTGAATTGGTTCTACATTATCTGTCCGCTAGAAGCGTGATATTTGACAGATCTATTACGAGTATTACAGAATCACGAAACTTAAAAATTAGCACACTTCGAGAAATCAGAAATTCGCCCCTGTGTCCACTTTCTATAGGAAGTGCGATTATTGTTAGTGAAAATGCTGTTGAAGATCTAATTGTTTTCACTCTATTAATATGTAATATCATCCATTTTACCGAACGAAGTGAATTCAGGCCGTTAGCGCGCTGACTTTGCATCTTCGGGAGCCCAGGTTCCAGTCCTTGTGCGCTGGCATCCCGACGGGGTTTTGTTTTTATCATGGGTTTCCGTGATATTCAGGGAGATGTTCTTCTGTAAAGGCCACGACCGCCAAGCGCGCCGGTTAGCGCGAGTTCGTTAACTACGTGAAGTCCACGAAGTCAACGAATTCGAAAGGGGTTCCGTGGTTGGTGACCGCTACGACACCTTGAATGTACTCGGTCCGTCGAGGGCACATACTTGTCCTTTACGGCGACTGTAATGGCGAGTAGTACTAATAAAAAAAATACATTCAATGTTACGAACATGAACATAAGGAAGAGTGATGACATGACATGTTACCGTTACATATTCTGAAGTAGGTTTAGTTTCCATTACAGATCGAGACGCTGCATGAAGTTCATTCTTAATTAAGTAGCAAAAGTTTGAGATGTATGCTGTTGGCATTACTCTCCATGATGAAATACATGGCAAAGAATACGTAGGATTCTGACGCATTATTTGCCGCGGGAGCAAAAAACTCTCGCCGTCAATGATTTTTGACAGCCGAAAATACTTTTTAATGCGTGTTTCCTCAAACCGCCCTCTGGCGATCTCTCCAATGGTTGAGCTGAGCACTTGATGCCCAGTGTCTGTACAGTTCTCTTCCATTCTATGGTTTTCAAAACTTTGACATCCCTCATTCTCTCTTTGCTGAGTAGCGTAGAGAGCCACACATGTTCACGTCAGAAATTTGCAGTAGCCTACTTCAGTCTAACATATATTGGTCTAAAGACTCCTCGCTGAACTTTCAGTGTATAATTGTATGCGAGATACCGTGATATGTTCATTGTGTAGGTGTAGAGAAATAGGAATACGGCAATTTCTGTCTAGAAAGGTAAAATAATGGTTCTTGGTGAATATTAACCCTCAGTTGTCGACAGTGCGCTCTCTCCGTGTCGTAAACGTATTTTTTTCGAAGTCTTTATTTGTTCTTTGAAAATTGTTTGCACTATTAAAATATTCAAATGAACTATTTACTAATTTTAAAATCATAACGACTATAATATATTGTGTTATATTTATGAACCGTTCTATTAATGTATTGGACTAAATCTATTGAGATTTAGGGTAGTAAACGAGAAAGCACAAAACGTACAAGAATGACTTTTCAGAAACTAATTTGCTAAAATTAACAAAACAATAGAATACCAATGTGGACAGTTCATGGAAATTTAACAAAAAATGTAAAAATCTCAACGATGATAAGATAAGGTGAATCTGAATTTCTATTATTCTATCTGCTGTACAAATGTCATGTTAAAAATTATGTTAATTTTTAGGTATTACTCATTATTAATTTTCATTATGCAGTGCGTTGCACCTGTAGAATCAGACAGATCGCTCTGTGAAAACTTTGTGCAAGCCCAATATAAAATATTAATTTGAAAAAACTGACTGTCTATTTAATCAATGATTACTTACTCCAATACATAATTAATATATTAGAACTATAAAATCAATCCCACATCATGAGTGTTTGTGTCTTAAATACGTTTTCGTGAGTTCAAACTTTCTTACGTTTTTTCTTCACCAATAAAACTACAATAGATGTTTTCGACATAAAATTCAGCACCATTCAGGTGTAGTATCATCTTATATTGTGAGCTTTTCAAGCTCATCTCCAAATCGCTCTTTTTCACACAAAAAATGTGTTTTCGAGAAAATTCATGATATATAGGTTTGAAACACTTGCCCTCACAAATTCAGTAATATTTATGAAAATCCTCTCACTTATAGTAAATGTTAACGAGTGAGTTTATATTTAAAAAATACATTTATCTGTATTTAAAAAAGAAAAGAGTGCGATTAAAAATGGCGTTTATCCGGTGCATTTAACATAAACTCATGTTAAACATTTAAAGAAAAAAACTGAAGCCGTTTTTGGGAAAATCTTCATTTTCATTTAATATTCCCTTTTTATATATTGCATTACAAAACATTTTGATTTTTTTTCATTGTGTAGTTTTGTAAGTATCTATATAAAATGAATTTGTGTAATTTTGTGTAATAATTAATCCATGGTGTTATTGAATATTTTTGTGTTTCATAAATTATTCGAATGCAATTGCGATTTCGCTATACGTTTCCTGTTTGAAGGAGGTCTTCAGCTTCACGTCGCCACGGCGGCCCAATTAAGAGACGACTGCCCGCGAGAGCGTTCGAATGTTGTTTTTCCAAAAGGGGATCTCAAGTCCCGGACGCGTCGAGACGACGGCCTGCGGTCGCTGGCGGGGGAGGGGGAGTTGGTCGCGCGAGCAGTCCTTCAGAGGCCGCAGCGCGGGGCGGCGGCGGCGACAGGCGCGGTGCGGCGGAGGCGCGCGGGCGACGTCGCGGTGCGTGGGCGGCGGCGGCGGCGGCGCGTGTAGCATTTGTATAGTGGCGGCGACCGAGTCCGTCTTTGTCTCGTTCGCTCGACGGTGACTTTTGCCGCAGCGAAACAGAGGCAGAGCGAGTCAGAGGCTCCGAGGTCCCCCTGAGTGTAAGATTTTGTGGGCTTTTCCAAAGAACGAACTTTTTCCCCCTCTCCAAAGTTTTTTTAAAAATCTTTATTTTTTTATCTTCTTTAATTATTTGTCTTCTTTGAAACGTTATAAAATGAATGAGTTTGTACCCGTTCTTATGAAAGGCCTTTTTTTGTCTCCTTTCTTGACGTGTTCGCTTGGGTACAACTGAAACGAATTTCTGCTTCAAAGAATTTCTGTTTGGGCTTAATTGTTGTCATTCATGTCATCGGAAGTATGAAACTATTACTTTGTTTATTTAACTTTCTCCGGTCGCATCTTGTCTGTAAGTCTGTGCTGAAAGAGATTATCGCCTTGCGTCCCAGTTTGGGAAATAGGTTCTTTCCTCGGTTATATATATTTTCTGACTAATCTCTGTCATGAAATTTTTGATAGCCAGCCCTGCGTCCCAGTTGCCTTTGGCACTTGTACGTAACTATAATCTGGGAGTTTAAACGCGCGAACCAATCTCTTTCACCTTCGTAAAAAGTCAGGCTTTATGCTCTATTTCGCGATTTTATCTGAAGAAATAAGTTTCGAAGAAAAAAAGAGACACCATTTTGCTAGATTCAAGTTTTATAGACTGCGAGAAATATTGAAAATATTCAAGAAAACGTGATAACAATACAATATTTTTGTAGAGCAAAGAAGGTATCTCACATTGATCACCATTACAGAAACGACACGTGAACTTGCTCTATTATGCAACCCAAACAATAAACCCGCACCAATAACCTAACAAAGACTACAGGAATCTTTACAGCCACGAATATGTCCGGCAATAACTATGATTCATGGCCGCTAAGAGAATCTCATTTTACTCCGAGATTTATGACACACCAGTCATTGGTTTGAAAATCGTGTCCCACGTGAGAAATACGTAGAAAACAAAATGAAAATGAAACAGTTATTACTTATGGAATACTCAAAGCTGGCTATGTCCAAGGGACGACTAGTATGATTTGCCCGTTCGAAATAATTGCATCTTGGAGAAGCATAATTTTGATTTCGCGATACTACTTGTGGAAACGATCCTCTTTCGAATCAGAGAACGACTGTTCCGTTTCGTTAAAACGGTGGCTGCGATTAATAAACGGGACAAGCGCAAACCGCGTGGCAAGAACGGAAGGTGACCAGGGACGGTTTGTGAAGACAAGTTCGTAGGTATTGAAATACAAACCACAGTATCACATAGCCACTTTTCATGTCTGACGCAAGTGCATTCTTCTACCGCTACCCTGTCGGGAGCCTGTTGCCCGAAACCTCTTGCGCCCAGGCTCCTTTTATTAGCATCCCACTCTTCGGCGGTCGTCAGCACCGCGGGCATGGCGCGTGACTGGCCTGGGTGACTCAGCAAACAAATGAATGTCACTGTATTGCCTCTAAACATAGCCGGGTTGAACTTAGCGCCTGTCAGATGAGACTGTCTACGGCCGGCTTGTTCTTCACGATTCTCATGATTTCTCCGATCACCACCGGCGAATGCCAGAGGATTATGCTAACAAACGGCACGGAACGCGCTGCATATTTCCTTCCTCTTCCTCGTTCGTGACCCAGCTGTTCCGTTACACACATTTTACACTTACAATACCACATAGGTCAGAGACCATTTGGGGCTTGGAAGCCGAATCTGGATAGCCCGAATCGTTAAGAGCAGTAGTGCCCGTAGGCGATCTCGGACTTGAAGGATCGGGGTTCGTGTTCTGCCGGCGGACATGGTTGCATTGTTTCTCCTTCACCCTCTATATCATCGCTATCGTGTCAATCTCACAGTTACCATACCGTTGCACGCAATGTATGGGTCGCTAATGATCTAGATAGTTGATGCGACCTTAAAAAAAGAATAGCGGCTTTGAGCATGTCCGGCTAGGCGGTGCCCATGGTGGAGATACCTAGTTGGGGAAACCCCATGGGTAGGGTTGAACCGCGGATCTCACCATCCATGGGGAAGATTAACCGCGCACCTCCCACACGCACAACACTTCGGCGGAGTGACACTATGACCTTCGGGCTGTTGACGCGCCCGGAATCGCTATAAACCAATGGCGCGTCGCTCTGTCCCGGATGCCGGCCGCCGTGAAGGGTCGACGCTCTGAGGGTAGTGTTTGTTATCGCGTCTCGAACCAACACCGCGTCACCCAGGGTGCAGGGTCTGTCAGCCCTGCCCGGCCTGCGCAACCTTTTGCTTCGGGGTTCGCGCAGCAGTTATTTTCCGCCTTGCTTATTGAGCCTGACGCCTCCAAGGAAAAGTAAACGTTGGCACCCTGGCGCCAGGGATGGATATTGATTCACCTGCCCATGAGGCGGTAAAAAATGATACTCCTGTAAACACAGCATGCTTTATTTTCGCCAAGCATAACTTTATTTTGTTATGTTTGTATATGGTTGTCAGAAGGGTGATGAATTCCTTTTCTGCGAGGCAAGTGGTCCAGAATGATAGATTTTTGGAGTTAGGACACGGTATTTGTAGCCTTTTGATATTTTTCGGAAAATTAAGTCCCTGAACCGTGCGATGTTGATTGTTGGCTATGCAACGTTACCCAAGTTTGCTTTCCCAAGATATAGATTTGGCATAATTCCTGCTTGAAGTAACGCCAATTCATTAATTTTTTTTTAGAATGACTCATTTTTGTTTAAAACTTTATTTACGGATACAGTACGTTCAAAAGTGAAGCTTGGTCTCATTTTCGTCCCAAACACACTGAATTGGTTGATAATTGCAAATGGCTCCCAAATAATGCAAGAAAGTAATGTGTGTGTTGCGCACTAGTTTGTCTGAAGTTTGTGGTGAATTTTACCTGCGCTATTACAATACGTTCTTCCTTACTACGTACGTAAATGGCAAGAAAACCAATATGTATTGTGCGATTTCTATAAAATCACCTTTATTCCGTCAAGACGCTCTTTTTAACTTGAAAGTTAAATGTCAAAGAACATCGTCCATGTGTAAATCTATAATAAATTTAATTTGATAACGTGAACAATATTTGTTTGCCATTGTTTTTGGGGCGTAGTTATCAATATTGAACGTCATTCAACTTCGGATGTCGCCGGTCCCTATCTCCAATCAGGGACGAAATCGAACTTTTTACATAACTGCAGACAATCCCTAACATTCATTCCTCTCCGCCTCATGTTAGCCCTAAACTTCATTATATTGCCCGAGACGGCGACAGTGGAACACGAGTAGCAGTCTACGTTCCTTATGTTAAAACTTTCCACACGAGTGGTAAAATACTGCTGGTGTAAGTTCTCTTTTAAAAAGTGCAGGTATAATGCGAACTCTCGCTAAACTCTTGACTTGCCCCCACATGAAGAAAGGAGAAAAAAAGTTACACGCGAGTCAAGAACACTGTGACGCACAAAGATAAGGGACGTGCGCCAGCGTCGAAATGGCGATCCCGAGCGGCGCGGCGGGCTGCGGCATATAACTTTCCGCGCTAACGAAGCTTGCCGGACAATCGGCGACGCCACATCGACGCGACGCCACGCGCCCGCATCCCATGGATGGGCTGTCGCCTCGCGCGCGTGGCGACCCCGTGGGGGGGCGGCGGTGGCTGAGATGGCGCGAAGAAGGCGTGGCGGAAGCGCTGTGGCGACGTGGGGCGGAACGCGGTTGGCGCGAAAAGGGTCGTGGCGGGATAGGGGTGCGTGGAGGGGCGTGGCTATGGAAGCTGTGGCGGAGAAGGCGCGGGGAGGCGCAGAAAGGGGAGCGGAAGGTGGCGGGAAGGGTGGCGAGGAATGGGCGGGGTCGGGAAGGGCGGGAGAAAAAATGCATTGGGCTGGAGAAGAGCGGTGGCGGGGCGAGGGCGAAAGCGATGCGGACTGGGAGTGAGCGGGGAGAGCGTGCGGGGTGGAGTAAAACGGGCGATACAAGCTGGGCGGGTTGAACGAGCTGCGTGAGGTGAGGGAAGTTGCGTGGGGACGAAGAAGGTGAGTGGACGAGGAGCGGAGTGGGGCCAGGCATCGTCGGCGGCAGTGTGTGTGGGCAGTGTGAGGGACAGCACGTGAGGCGAGCGCGCGGCGGAAGTGAGCGAGGCCAAAGCTAATGCAGCAGAGAGGGTGACAGGGGGGAGCTGTGGGACGGGGGGGATGTCGCAGGCGGCAGAGTAGCGTGTGCGGCGACGGGCTCGGGAGACGTGAAAAGCGGGCGCAATGTGGTGGGAGCGTCATGTCGGCGGCGGCGATGAGGGAGGGGTGGTTGTGGTGCCTGCGGGGCAGAGTGGAGCACGGTATTGATGTGGCTGTGGTGTGCATAGCGGACCTGGCCGGCGTGGCGGTGAGATGTGCAGAAAACGTCGATGTGGCGGGGGAAGCGTGGAGATGCCAAGGCGGGGGCGGATTGGGAGGATGGGAGGGAGTGATTTTTGTGTCGGGCACGCCGAACAACTAAGATTGTTAATCCATAGTGTTAGACATGTGTTATTAGAGAGTGCGGTGATCTCTCCCCTGCTAATGGCTAGATCGCCGTCTTTTTCTCCATACAGGCGACTGAAAATCTTCAATGTACAAAATGACAATTAATTTAACGTGGCATTTTTAAACCGATGTTTAACCACTTTACGTAAGTATTGTAATATATAATGATCCTAAAATCGTTATCATCAGATTATAAGTAGTGTTTGAGGTCGAAGTGACAACTCTCAACAAGAGCTCAGCTACCAATAGTTTGATTAGTGTGCGACAAATCGAAAATTTTAGAGGAAGATGGTAGCTGGTGGCAAGAGCAAGATTTTGGCAAAAACAGCTGACTTATTTATAACCCAGAACATATACAACAAGCAAGGATACAAAGTAAATCTTAGAATATTAAAGGGTTGGACTATCAGGGAAAACAACTTTTACGTAGAATGCATTGTGAAGTCCTAGGTACGATCATTCCGACGGTGGCTGATTTTCGATACTAGCCGGGATAACTAAATTGCGTTGATGTCGCTGGTTTCATGTAAAATTTGAAAATTTGTTTTAAAGACAAAGAACCGTGATTTATCAATCATATGATTTATTCAATTTTAGGTCAATAGTCTAACGTACGTTTTATCCGCTAGAGGGCTAGATTCATTGTCGGACGGAGACGGACGACAATACAAGAGAGACGACGACAACGAATTTTACAATCGAGTTTCTGTTTCAATCACCACACAAACCTGGATTCAAACTACTGAACGTGCTTGAAAAAAAAATAATATAATGACGCCAGGAACAGGATTTATCCAACTTTTTCGTTACCCGAAACCGGCGTAGAGTGTTTCTGTCAAAAAAATGGCCATTTCCGTGCGCGACGATTACATACTGTTTTCTTTCTTACGAAGTAAAGCGAAAGAGTAAAAAAGCAAAAACGAAAGTGAAGAAAGCCTGAGTGCCGGGTATTGGGTAAGTCGTCCAACTTTCCGAGGCCCAGTTTTTGCGTGATGCCTCGCCTCCGCCCGCGTCCCGCCGCTTCCCTGACTGCCCCGCCTCGCGCCCGGGCCTCACCGGCCCCCGCCTCCAGCTCCCGCGCCCCGCCCCTCCCGCCCCCCCCCTCCCGCCGCCTTCCCCCCTGCTCCCCGCCCCCCGCCCCTCCGCCGCCCGCCCCCCCCCCCCCCGCTCCTCCCGCCGCTGCCCCCCCCGCTCCCTCCTCCCCCGCCCTCCGCCCCCCCCCCGCTCCCCCCGCTCGCCCCCGCTCCGCCCGCCCCGCCTTGCCCCGCTCCCGTCTCCCGCCCTGGCTCCCGCCCCCGCTCCCGCGCCCCCGCTCGCCCGCTGCCCACCTCCCGCCCACGCCCCGCGCTCCCGCCCTCCGCCCCTCCGCCTCCGCCCGCTCCCCCCGCCCCCGTCCCCCGCTCCCGCCCCGCTCCCGCCCCGCTCCCGCCTCCCGTCCCCGCCCACGCTCGCCCCGCTCCCCCCGCTTCCCCGCCCCGCTCCCCCGTCGCCCACCTCCGCCCCCCTCCGCCCTCCCGCCGACTTTTGCCGCCCCTTCTCCCGCTTACCGCCGCCCCCGCATCCACCCTCCCCCCGCCGCGCTGCCCCCTCCTGTTCCCGCCGCCGCCACCAGCCCTATCCCCGCCGCCGCCCACGCCCAAACCCCCGCCGCCGCGCTTCGTCGCCCTTGTCCGCCACCACCCTCGCCGCCTCCGCAACCACCCTCGTCC
>BOPP01000032.1:9266285-9285025 GCA_017312745.1 Gryllus bimaculatus
CCTCGCCGCTGCCCCCGCCGTCGCCCTCGCCGCCGCCCTCGCCGCTGCCCTCGTTGCCACCTTCGCCGCTCCGGCCGCCCGTGCTCCCGCCTCCTCTGCCGCCGCCACACTTTCCCCCCATGCCCCCACCGCCGCTACCGCTCCGACCACCGCCGCCGCCGCGGCCGCACACGCCCTCGCGCAGCCGCCCACCGCAGCGAGCTGTCATCTGTTTCGCGCTCGCCGCGGCTCCGGGCTTCCCAGCGCAGTGGCCACTCGAGTGGGCGAGCGTGGAGCGCAGTCCCTTGACGTGCGTATGGAGTGCGTGGATGGGAAGCACTGGCTGTGCGGTTCGCTCTGGAGGGAACAGACACTTGGTAAAGGAGCGATGACATGTGGGAGGTTGACGTTCAGGCGGATATCATCTGAAGATTTTCGATGGCTGGTTCTATGTAATAGAAAGCGAATGAAGGAAAACGAACCTGTTATGTTTGCATACTCTTTCAGCCAGTCATCTGTTGCTATGTGCTGCATCTCTGGAGAATCAGTCATGCCTTCGCAACGTTCTCAATAGTTTGGGTTCTATGTTTCTCAGGAGATCGAGGTAACTCCTGTGATCAATCTTTACCTGCTTCGCTAATTTCTTTGGATTTTTTGGAGAAAATTACGAAATAAAGTTTTCGCCATCAAAAGAAAGTGGTTTCTATTTCCCGGCAGTGACTATGGATTTGGAATGTCATCAGTGCTCGCTGCGAGCTTTTGCCTGCAACTGTTTATTGTGTCCGAGAGGGGGAAGCAAGGTCATCCTTCAAAAAAGTTGCACGATTAATACAAACTACCAGATTGATTGATTTGATTAGGGATTCCGGGCGTGTCATCTGTTAAGATCAGTCCCGTAAGTGTACTACCTCTTTTTATCATGGGAGGTGAAAATGCGTTCGATCTAGCGATGTAGCTAGCAAATCATCTTGTTTCTGTAATTTCGTCTCGTATCAGAAATGTCATGTAGTTTCTGTAATTTCTCCTCATATATGACCATCCTGAAATACCATTGGTAATACCACGAGGACTTTGTAAATTGTCGATGAATTCCGGACTCGCGAAGCGAAGAGGGGATTTATCTGAGAATTTCCAAAGCAGGAGTGGTATTTAAAACGACTATTCCACGAGTGAAATTGTCGTACAGATTTCCAAAATGCGCCCAATATTGAAAATAATTGAAATCGTCTGTTAAAATCAGTGATTATCTTACAGTACATGCACTCTTATAGCACTGCACTTATAGTACATGCACACTGGACAACCACATAGGGATCGATGAATAACGCCTCCTAATGTGTCAGAATTTACGATTAACCAGTAGGGAGATGCCGTAAGACAAATCAGATAGAAAGCGCAATCTTTTTGCGAGCCACCGCCCTGATTGTGGCATTTTGTATGCCTAGTTAACCACTTATTGGTTTTAATTTCACGAGTGAGAATAGTCTAAGCAATTCTAGAAAGTAGGCCGCACACTTGAGAGCGTCGTAATATTCGGACTCGCAACGCGGGGCGGAGCGACGCTTTCGATGGCGACCGTAGGGCACAGGACGCAAGGGAAGAGGGCGGGGCTGCCCCCCCCCCCGCTCGGCCACAGTCCGCGCCGCTGCTCCCTGCGACCCGGCCTCGACGCGTAAATCACTTATTTACCGCCCCCCGCGCGGCGCGACCGACAGCGGCGCCGGCCGAGCCGGTGTTTCGGCCGCCGGCTGCGATGAATCGGGGTTGAAGTTCGAGGACGGGTGTTGCGGGAGAGGAAAATGAACGACCCTGGCCAAGAGATCAGAGCAAAAACCTCCGAGGTGGTCCTTATTTGTATGGAAAAGTATTTAATGTTGCGCTCCACTTTCCTAGGATGAGGATCAGCCTATCAGCTGCGTCCCTTCGTTAAGACAAGGTTGGTAGTCTTGAATGTAAATTAGGGGGTAGAATTATTATTATTATTATTATTATTATTATTATTATTATTATTATTATTATTATTATTATTATAGTCGGCCCCGTGGCGCAGACGGTTGCGGTAGCCGTCGTCTGTGCCGAGGAGGCTGCAGGTTCGAGTCCTGCGTAGACATGGTCGTATTTGTAATTGTCCCTTCACCTATCATCATCATCATCATCATCATCATCGTCATCCTATCATCTCATAAGTCACACTACAAGGCGTAACCGTCCTCCGAGATGGTCCTTATTTGTATGGAAAAGTATTTAATGTTTCTCTCCACTTTCCTATCCTCACGGGAAATCTAATTTCTGTATCAAATAATTTCAGTTTTTTCATTTTTCATCTCTTCTTGGATCGATGGTAAGTCTGTGAAAACACTTAAAAGATTACTTGCCGTAGGGTAATATGTATATACTCGTAATGTGATCGTGTATGTAGTGGCTCATACGCAAAAAAAAAAAATCGCGTATGGGCCACTACTGATCACGCGACACATTTCTCTCTCCGAGGTCCAGTTGTATTGTAATCCTGAAGATATCAACGTGTGGAATTATGAGGATCAGCCTTTCAGCTGAATCCCTTCGTTAAGACAAGGTTGTTAGTCTTGAATGTAAATTAGGAGGTAGAATAATATAATAATCATAATTATTATTATTATTATTATTATTATTATTATTATTATTATTATTATTATTATAAGGTGATGATGAGGGGTGAAAGAAGTAGGATGATGATAGGAGGCGTTTGGTGGGGTAGTGGGAGGTGGAAGTTGTTCGTTGAGTTTTGGAACCATCCCAGCAGCAGCCAGTGAAAATCGTACCTCCCTCAGCTCTGAGAGATTTCATTGTATATTTAGAAGAAATTTAAAGAAAAAGATTCTACCCATTAAGAAAATAGAGTATGTTTCAGGTGACTCATTGAAAGTATCTCCTAAATTTTAAGAACTCGTTTCCAAATTTCAGGGCTTCGAGTGGGGCGAACTCGATCGGGGAATATTCATTTTGGCAAACATCCCGCAAATGATACTACATTCTCCTACAGGCCCCTGTTGTTCACAAATGGAGGTTTCGAAAAAAACTACTTTTTTTATTATCAGTGAATCTCAAAACGTGTATTTTCGTTAAGGTATAAAATTGAATTTCTGCAATATTACACAACTTTGTCCTAGGTATATTTCTCCGTCTGTTTACAAGAACATGATATGTGAGTAGACTTTGACATTTTATTCAAACAATGTATACATACAATATATTGTGGCTATTTCAACTAATAAAGGAAGCGTTGCAAGTAATAGTCAAGGGAAGTGTTGTTCTCAGCAGTTCACTTTGAATGTGTCAAAATATGTTTGTATAGTTGTTTGCCGCTCTACAATTCGTGTGTGTTCTGTGCGCGTGTATTAATTTTATATAACTTCCGTCCTTGCTATTCAGGGCTTAAGCTTGTAATACATCTCTCTCGTCTGCATAATTCTCCTCTAAGAAACACAAAAGGTGTTATTTCTCGCACGGTTGCTGATTTTACCGTGTTTGCTTCGTTTTCTCAAAAAACATACGCATTAACAGCAAGTTACCCTCTGAAAGCACTCTGGATGCATGACCCAGGCTTAGAAGGTTTATGCAGGTGTTCAGCAAAGTTCGTTCCGACTGTTTGGATTTGCAGTGGCTGACATTCTCTCATCCGGTTTGCGCAGTGGAGTTTCAGCCAAATGTTGGAAGCGATTGTGGAGTTGTTACTTTAAAACCTTCCCTCATATTCATGATGTGTATCGGGACGGCGGAATAGACTGTGTTTGAATGATTTCCACGTGTTTAATATTACAACATTCCAAATGCATCCGTTTTGAGCGTCGGAGACTTTATACGTTGACATCAACGTTTTGATTGCAATTCACAGTGTGGCAGTTTGTACCAACTCTGATCTCGTTGGTTCTGTGAAACTACTCTTTGGTTCATAAAATTTCTGAAATATTCATGGACAAACAACGAATTTCAACATCACATTGACCGAACCTCTTCTCGAATGTGATTGCGAGTCTCTGCCGTATACTATTTAGTACTGTTAGAAAGTGTATTTTATTTTATTACATTTTAAATTATTTCGTTACTGGAAATTTCTTTGAAAATTCGAAGACTCAAAATGGAGAGCGCGTTGTAAACACTTGCGCCTCCGAGAGCGGAGTTGACCGAGCACAACTCACAGGAGGAGAGTTTTAATAAAACTCATTCTTAGTCTCACGGTATAAGAGATGCCAGTTAACTCGAAAGTGAGGATATTCATATATTCGTGTGAGAACAAACGTAATTTGTTACATTAACAATGGAAAAACAAATTCGTGAAAGGCCCAAATTTTCGTACTTTTAAAATGATAGTGTATATCGAGAGCTATATATTGTGAAGTGTGTGAGGGAAACTTCTTTCAAAACTTTGAAATGTAAGTAAACACACTCGGTGTCTCTGGTGATTGTGCTAAGCATGATACTGCCAGGATAATCTTCATATCTCCTTTATCATTTGGGTGTGACAAACCACGACACATATTCAGAGCAGGATTGTGTCGACTTCCTATATATATATATATATATATATATATATATATATATATATATTGATAGATAGAATTCATGATAACAACTTGCAATTTCTGCAGTTGGTAGGTCTTTTTCTGTAGTATCCCAATGACGTTAATATCTATTGAAAAAACAAGTAAGAATTGACGTAAAACGATTGAAGTTGGGAAATGTTTAGTAAATATGAACATGTAACTATTTTAAAGTAAAAAAAATCAAAAAAAAAATCGCCACTTTGATCCCTTATGTTCTCCTCTTAGAAAGTCACTCTTCCTCAGTGAAATATTTATTTTATTCTTGAAAGTGTGGGCAACTTGACAGAACGATTAGGATAATTAATTAATTAATCTTTGGGTAAGGAAAACACATTCCTTAAATAAGTTTAATAATAAATGAAAGTTTAAGGGTTTGAAACTCTCCAGCTTCCTTTAACAGTATTATCTTAAGTAGCGACATCTGCAGGGATGTAATATGCAGGCGCAAGTGGACATCAAGACTGCGTTCTGGGATGGAGCTGGAGACGTTGTGCGGGCACAGCCCCAGCCCGCCCCGCCCCAGCGCCCGCCCCCGCGCCCGCACCACGCCACGCCCAGCGCCCCGCCCAGCGCCCCCGCCCCAGCCCCCGCCAGCGCCCAGCCCGCCCAGGCCCCGCTCCGTGCCCAACGCGCCGCCCCGCCCCATCGCCGCGCCCTCGCCCCCGCCCCAGCGCGCCGCCCGCACAGCGCCCGCCCCGCCCCAGCGCCCCGCCCCGCCCCAGCGCCACCGCCCCCAGCGCCCCGCCCCGCCCAGCGCCCCCGCCCGCCCAGCGCCCGCCTCGGCCGCCCAGCGCCCCGCCGCCGCCTCGCGCCCCGCCCCGCCCCAGCGCCGCCCCCCCAGCGCCCCGCCCGCCCAGCGCCGCCCGCCCCAGCGCCCGCCGCCAGCGCACCGCCCGCCCAGCGCCCGCCCCGCCCCAGCGCCCGCCCCGACCGCCCAGCGCCGCCCCGCCCAGCGCCCGCCTCCAGCCCCAGCGCCCTCGCCCGCCCCAAAGCCCTGCGCCCAGCGCCCGCCTCAGCATTTAGAATATCGCGTGTCTTGAGTTCCTGCGTTTGACAGCGATCACAGTGCAACTAATTGCAAGTAAATATCTCTGATCACCTGCATAGTTCCAAATAAATTCATCTGCGTTCTTTCCTAAGGCCCATAATTTTCTTGCCGCTCAGGATGAGCGGTTGCCTTTGGCCTTACCTGCCCCACAAGTCTGGCACTTCACCCTTACCTCGTCCTCGCCTTGTTGCCACTGCGGAAGCAGCTCCGCAGCTCTCGAGTGCTGTGCGCCACGTGCCATCTCTTCCAATCACGGTCGCGCCCGCGCCGCCGCCGCCAATCCTGCCCGCCGCCATCCGCCCGCCTCCATCCCGTCCACAATGTCTCCGCCCCTCCATCCGTCCACCATGTCTCCGCCCGCCATCGACCGTCCACCATTCTCCCCTCGCCCGCCATCGCCGACCACCATGTCTCCGCCCGCCATCCCGTAACACCATGTTCCCGCCCGCCATCCCGTCACCAATTCGGCCGGCCCGCCTCTGCCGCCTCGACGCATCCTGCCCGCTCGCCCGCTATCCTGGCCCGCTCGCCGCCATCAGCTGCCCGCCCGCCCGCCCGCTTCGCCGTCCGCCGCCCGCCCGCCCGCCATCCACCCGTCCGCCTCCGTCCACCTATGATCCTCCGCCCGCCCAATCCGTCACACCATGTCTCCGCCCGCCATCCCGCTCCACCTGTCTCCGCCCGCCCGCAGCCCGCCGCCAGCGCCGCCACCCGCCCGCCTCCGCCTGCACCGCCATCCTGCCCGCTTCGCCGCATCCTGCCCGTCTCGCCCGTCATCCGCCCGCTCGCCGTCATCACTGCCCGCTCGCTCGCCATCCTGGCCCGCTCGCTCGCCACTCCTGCCGCTCGCTGTCGCCGCCTACATTATCGGCCGCGCAATTTCGCCCATCCCGCCATCCATCCCGCCATCCGTCCGCCATCCCATCCCGCCATCCTCATCCGCCATCCCTCCCGCCATCCGCATCCGCCATCCCATCCCGTCCATCGCATCCCGCCCATCCCCATCCCGCCATCCATCCGCCCATCACATCCCGCGCATCCGCATCCCGCATCCCATTCCCCATCCATTCCGCATCCCATCCCGCCCAACCCGTCCGCACGTCCGCCCGCCCGCCCGCCATCCCGCCCGCTCGCCCCTGCGTGCCTCGCTTCGACGCGCCGGCTCTCTCGCGCGCGCTTGAAAGATTCAGCAGCGTGAGTAATTGAAGGCGGCTTCGAGTCCCGGGCGGCCCGTGATTCTGCGGCCACGCCTTTTCTCAGCACTTCGAGGAACATCCCTCACGCATTTCTTGTGTTCTTCCTACTCACTCTATACTCCGTAGCGAGAAAGGTATGTAATGCTGCGTGAAAAAAACGCGCATTTTCGGGGGAAAAGCTCTTATTACAGGGCATAGTTTACCAAAAAGTCGGTAAATACAGTTGCTAAATTTAGGGGCGGGAGACTTAATCACATGGTGGGGCCGGAAATAATTTTTCATTATGGGTCCTTGGTGCCGAAAAATCGAATGACGGCGAAACGTCTGTCTGTTTGCCTGTCTGTCCGTCAGACTGTCTGTCCGTCAAACTGACTGTGAACAACGCTAGCGTCGCAACCGTTCAGCTGAATTTCCTCGAAAATTGATATTCACCATTCGATATGGCTGATGTCGCAGCCCCTTGAATTTGAAACAGATATTTTAATTTTGGGGGTACTTTACATGGGTTATTTAATTACCCTGGGACATTTTCTATATTTTAAAAATTTGTCTTTATTGTTTTTTATTAAATTTTGTTGTTGCATAGTGTGAAGAGCTTTTAAGAGAATGGTGCAGGTCTCACGTTCATTGTTAACTCTCATTTTTTGAAAATTGCGATAGTTTAATTTTTTTCGGAGTCATCGTATAACTAAAATGTTACAGGTAGAGATTTTCCTTCTAATTAAATGTATTTCTTAAAGTTCGATTTTGAAACAAGGTCATTGACAATTTGAGTACTTTTCGCGTAATTTTGCGTGAAAATACGTGCGAGAGAGTGCGTGCCGTTATTGCACCACTACGTTATACAGATAATAATTTACTCCGTACTTAAATTTTATCAGAATTCGCACCAGTCGTTTGAAGAATATCATAGCTTCCGCCCCTCCTTTCTTGGCACATTCTCACCAGAAGTTTTTTATGTCCCTTAAGGAATATTTGTTAAAGAAAATGGTTACCCTGCTTTAAACATCAAAAGTTCATTTATTTTGTATTTTTTTACTGTTTAAACATAAAAACTGAAATAATAATATTTCAGTTTTTAAAATAACAATTTTACATAACATGAAAGAATGAACGAGTTCGTTGTCAGCGAGTATTTTAATCCATCCAACCTGCCTTCGCAACTTTCATTGCTGTCGTTCCATTTCGCAGAAAATCTCGCTTGCCACTTTGTCGGTAATTAATATTAAAAACCCAGGTGTTGTCTTTTGAAGGTTTTCAAAGTAGAAATGTTTGCTCTTAAAACCTTGTAAGTCCCATTCCCGTGAAAGAAAAAAACAACAGTTTTAGGTACGTCCAGAATCGCTAAACAATTGCCTACAGTGTGTTAAAAGTCCGTATGCCTTTTCTTGCAAATCAGGGCACAAACAAATGTTTATGCCGCTCAAGAGGACAATGTAAAACTCTGAATTTACGCGTTTTATATGTTCCTGAAAATTACTCAAAGATGACTCGCATGGTTTTGAAATCTCACCATATTATGCTAAATTTCTTTTATTATCTGAATATAATTTTGGTTAGAGCAAGAAATACTTCTTAAAACTTTCTGTAACATGGAGTCGAGGTATAATAGAGTTTTTAATTATAGATAATCACAAGTAAAAAAGGTAGAAATTATTCATAAAATATTTGTTATTACGCATCACAATTTTAAATATTACATGTAAATTGTTTTGTGGGCTACTTCGTTCATATCTTCAGGTACAACTGATTGAATAATCCATATTCGCAAATAAATTGAATAAATGAACCAAAAAAGAGCAACATTGAAGCATGTTGTGAATCGACTATTTGAAGGTGACGCCTGCATAAAAGTTATACTAGCAACAACAAAGTGGCAGACCAACATGGTCACAGCCAGAGCGTTTTTAAACATATCCTAACTGGACGTAATGCAAATCGTACATGGTCAACTGTTGCGTTGTGCCAGCTGAAGTGGTTCAGGACATCAACTAATGGCACTGCAGTGCCACTGACTGGGAGGTGTTCGAGTGTTCACGGTGGCTGGATTTTGGACAGGTGGATTCCTAGTTCAGCTGCTGAGAGAATTCTAACGGCCAGCTGCTCTCCGTCGTTTCCACGATCAATACCGGGCGAATACCAAGGTAGCAAGTCAGGCGTCGAACAAAAAGTATCATATACATATATCATGAAGTGTAGGCAATTGGTGAGACACTTGAAACATGGAACGAGACAAAAACACACAAACCTTCGTGACGCAGGAAGTTTCATATTTTCTGGTCCAGTGGGATGACTATGTTGTCTGATATTTTGTTCGCGAGACTTTTCGTGAGAATAGAGGTAATGACACTGTCCACTGTGAGCATAAGATCATGTAAACTAGACTGTTTTCCACAACCAGGTATCTCCCACCATCGAGGCGTCACCCCAGCCGGGATATTCCCTAAGCTCCAAACCGGTCTATCGACTTGTGTGGTAGTGTAGTTCATGTTAGTGTAACTGTATGTAAGTAGTAAGTTGAGGGTAGGACAAGGATGGGGTAGGAAAGATCGCGCGTGGTCGGTGACCCGTTTGTTAGGGTACCGTTCCGGTATTCGCCTGGTGTTGATCGAAGAAACCACGGAAAACTACCGATCAAAGCAACCGGCCGTTAGAATTCTCCTCTAGACAAAGGGTCTGAATCCGACCTAGCTAGCATAAAAAATCCTACCAGCGTCGGGACTCGAACCCTAGGAGGCAGAGGCACTGCAGTGACATCAGATGATACCCTGAATCACCTCCCTCGGGTTTGAGGTTCACGATCCTACCGTACGTCTAAGGTAAGACGTTATACCTTGAAGACCCGCCACGTGTTTATTAGCGTGACTAAAACTCCCCGGACTGCGTTCCGCCACGCCCACCTCCCGCGCAGCCTGGCTGGGTGGCCTCGGTTGGCGGGCGCCGCCGCCAGTGCCACCGCTGCATCGCTTCCCCCTCCCCCCCTTCCCCCTCCCCGCTCCACACTTCGATGGGCGCTCAATCGCTCCGAAAGATATCGGGCGCTGCGATGCTCGGGTGATTAATTACAAATTGGCGTCGCGACGTCCGTAATGAAGTGCGCTGCGCCGAAACAGCGCGATGCCGCCGCCCCCGCTTGCTGGCTCGCTCGCTCGCTCGCTGCGTCGACGCGCCGCCCGCCCGCGTGGCTGCGGCCGGAATACACGACACAGGATCACTTGGGTTCTGTTTTCAGAGACGACGTGTACTGCTTCCCGTTTTTTTATTGAGGTATAAAATCAAAAGTTCTACCATTTTATTCTCATTAACCACGTAATATTTGTGTTGGTTAATAACAAATGATTCGACGACTTTTAAACACTATTTTGCATTCTCGTATACTCGTAGAAGAAGTTGAAAATCAATTATTTCTCGTAGGAAATTATTGTAGGTGTAGTAGGAAATGTACTGCATAAGATGATATAAGCGCCATTTTACTGTATTATTTTGTTGTTTTAAAACATTACAATTGTATTTTTTTTAAATATTTCTCACGTCATTAATATTTAAATTACCTTCGATTTGCTTACCTTATTGCGTTTGTGAGTAAAAGTGTTTCAAATTATGTTTTGTGTAGTTTCTCGTAAATTCTAAACTTTTTATGGGTTCACTGCGGCCTCGAAAATCCGGAGTTCCAGAAATACTCAAACGCTATTTTTTTTTTCGAAAACCGATCCAAATTTTATCTGTAAACTTTGTGTACAGATAATGCTAAATACTCTGAATTATCTGACATAATTGTTATTTTAATGTATTTATTTGATTTAACAAACATTACAGATGTGATTTTATTGAAATATCTCTTTATGTTAAGATTTACGTTACCGGCTATTTGTGTATATTATTGCATTTGTGAGTATATGCGCTTTAAATAATTTACAATTTTGTTACTCGAAAACTCAAACATTTCCTGGGAAAATTAGCTTAAAAAGGCGCATTTTCAAAAACGCTTAAAAACATCTCAAAAACGGCCCACAAAAATATACCCAAAGGTCAAATGTTTACTCTTCTATGGCATTCTGAAAGTCATATTTCAGTTTTGCCATTAGGGGACCGAGTAATTGGAAAAAAATGAAAAGAAAAATCCTTGAGGGTCAGTATATGTCAGCTGGGTAGAGAATGCGTTCAAATCAAAACGTTAGCGTAGACTAAGGAAATTTAGAAAATTAAGTAGTATTAGAACGTCTATGCCATCCTGTAGCACCACTAGTTTTGCTTGTGTAGTCCCGTCAACGGACATCTGGGTATGCTGACTTAGGTAGTAATCAACGACAATGTTTCTGTACGTATGGAACGGAGTTTTTGATTCTCGAATTTGTGTCGATGGCCTTAAAGGAGTTAGTTTTCGCACGATTGGTAACGGGTTTTTCAGGGGATATCTAAGAGGTATTAATAAGGACAGACAATGCGGTATTATAATATTATGTAACGGTTACTTATGTGAAAAAATACAAGCTGCTGTAGCCCCACTAGTTTATTACGTTTAGTCAATTTATTTGTAGGTATTAACTCTCAGTGTGAAGACTTGAGGTTTACATTGCAACATTTCTCGCGAATAGATATGATGATTCCGGGTCTTCGAAACGGGCGTAGGAGATGGCTGCGTTCATCATGTGCTCGTAATGGTGGCCTCCTCTCAGCACCATTCAGTGCATTCTCAAGAATCATATACTTTTCCCCGCCCGGTTAATAAGAGGTCAAATGACTCTGCGGGATACCTCCACTTGTATAACTGTAAAGTATAACTGTTTGAATAGGTCTCTGGTGGCCGATTTGTGGTGGTGGCGGCGGTGATGGTGCGTCTTTCATCCAGCAAAGAATGGAAGTTATGACGGAAATTTCGTTTAATAACATAGAGATGTGAGATGGCTGGAGGGGGGGTCACTTACCCCGACGAACGAAAGAGGGGACCTCTAATTTTTTTAAAATACCTATTCCCGTGTAATTGAAAACAAAAATTGTAATTTTTCTATAATTTACTACCCCTAAAACAACAAATTTGTAAATTACAAAGAATTTGACTGCCTGGCATTGTTTAAAACTGAGAATGCCTTGTAAAGAAAATGAAAAATACGACGTAAATATTAAAATAGTGTCACCTCGGAGTTTGAAAATGTTGCTGTCGATGATATTTAGATATTAGTCAGAATAGAGAGTGATATTCACAGTGTAGACATTTTGTAAAAATAATGAGAATATAATGGAATGGACTTCGATTTACTTTTTTTCCTACAATGCTATTTGTTTACTTCAATGAAGACATTAAATTATATGATAATTAATTACATTATTGGCACTCTTAACTTCACATTTCTGGGAATAAATTAATCTAAATATTTCACCTATTGACATGTATATTGCAGCGACGTCTAGTGGTTGCCAGATTCCAAACACGCTGCCTCTCCCAAACCATTCCTACCATAATCCTAAAAAAATCTAAGTTACAGAACATTTGGGCTGGTTAATTTAGCCTAGAACTGAGAAGGCATTGTAAACAAAATTAAAAATACGGCGTAAGTAGTCCAAAAATGTCACCTTCCGCACCTTGTCGTTGATATTTAAGATTTAGGTTCAGAAAAGATAATTGCATTCAGCTGTTAATCATTATTTTGTAAAAATAATCTAAAGATAGTGGAATTGGCTTCGCTGCCGTGCTTTTTCCTACAATGCTTATACTTAACTTCAATAAAGACATTAAATTATATGATACATAATTACATTATTACGACTCATAACTTCACATTTCTTTGAAGAAATTAATCTAAATGTTTCACCCTTCTGACATTTATAATGTAGCGACGTCTAGTGGTTACCAGATGCCAAACACACGGCCTTCCTCAAACCACTTTCCTCGCTCCACCATGTAATTCTCGCTATAATTGTGATGTATAATGCCAGAGTGCGCCCGGACCATCGCTCTCTTGATTTTGAAACACAAATCAAATCGAATTACGGTCAGAGAGGAGAAAAATTGATTGTTGTTAATTACAGAAATTGAATGTATTTAGATAATGATGAATCACTTTTCGCTCGTTGTGCTTTGAATTTCATAATTCTCTCTGCGTTGATGCACTCTGAGAGGAGGTTTCTATGAAATTAAAATGTATTGTTTGTATCACAGAAATTACTCTTTAATCGACTGTGTAATGTAATGTACTAATCGCTTCCTTTTGTGGAGATAGCGCGATTTCACGACAAATAAAGAAACTATTAGGCTGTACAAACCATTAAGCTTCTTATTTTGCCGTCTCTTCAATAAGCAAATGACGAATATAAATGTTAAAATTAAAGAGAATACTGAAGAAATACAATAGAATTCGTGGTTTGCAAAAAATTTGGTTAACGTTTAAAGATTTACGCTACGCTTGATTGATTGATCGATTGATTAGTGATTCCGGACCCGTCCACTCCTAAGATCATTTGTCCCTTACGTGTAGTGCATGTTTTCCTCTAGAGGTGGCGGAGATACAGTTGGATGGTGAGATCCGGGGCCGAGTTACATTATACTAACGGGGTTTCGCTCAACCGGGTATCTCCCATCAGGAGGCACTGGTCCAACCGGTACATGCTCTTAGCTCCCAATCGGTCGCCCAGCATGTTTGGTAGTGTATTGTAGGTAAGTGTAAGTGAGTGTAAGTAAACGGTGAGAGTAGGACAAGGAAGAGTATGGAAAGATCGCGCGCGGTCCGTGGCCCTTTTTTCATGGTACTGCTCCGGCATTGCCTGGACTTTTAATAGAGAAACCCTAGAAAAAATACCGATTAGAACCGCCGGTCGCTAGAATTCTCCTTCAGACAGTGAATGAAGCCGACCTAGTTATGGGTAGTATCGAAAGTCCTACCACCGTCGGGATTCGAACCTAGAACCTAGCACCTCCTTTTTCAGAGGCTCTGTAGTGACATCATTTGACGCTCTGAGCCACCTTTCCCGGTGCATTTCTGTTTTGCAGTGTAAACATAAAGAGCCAAGAACTAACTCTCCCAATTTGATTACCATGCTAGGCGCATCATTACCTCGAGAACTTTTCACACCACGTCGGGCGTGTGTAAAAGGGATATAAAAGGTGAAATGGCTTAAAACACGCCCTTTGAGAACTTTTTGTGCACATTTTGTTATTTTTAAATGTCGCCAATGCAGCGCAGAGAGTAAAGCAAGCAGCGCCGAGGCGTTGGCGAATGGACCCGAGAGGAGTGGGGACGAAACGACTTGGGGTGCACGCGTCCCCTCGGACTCTCCTCTCCCGACCCTTCTCATCTCATCCCCTCCCCTCCCCCTCTTTTCTCCTTCCCTCCTCCTCTCATCTTCTTCCTCCCCTTTTTCTCATATCCTCATCTCGCCTCCCCTCCCCTTATATCCTCTCCCCCTCCCTTCCTTTCCCCATCCCACCCCTCCCCTCTCCTCTCATGTCAACTTCCCTTTCCCCCTCTTATCCTCCCTCCTCTCTCCTCCTCACCCCTCCCGTCCCCAGCCCTCTCATCTCCCCCTGTCCCCTCCCCTCCCTCTCATCTCATATCCTACTCTCCTCTCCTCTCCTGTCGTATCCTACTCTCCTCTCCCCTCTCCTATATCTTCCTTTCCTTCCCCTCCCCTTTCTTATCCCTGCCCCATCTCCCCAGCCCTTCTGCAGTGTTGTGCCTTCGATCGCCACCGCTCTGGCCTAGTTCCTGTGGCGTGGGACTTCCCAAGCGCTCCACAGGTAGTCACTTAGGGGAAAAAAAACAACCTATCCATTTTTTTCAGCAATTCACTTTCGAAGGTAACAATGGCATATTTTTCAACCCAGATCTTTTGAAGAGCTTGCTTCTCTCACTTTGCATTACCTGTTGTGCCAATCGACGAGCACAGCAACAACTGCAGTGATTCTGTGTAGATGTTAAAATTCGAATACGTTTACGTTCATCGCTGGCATTCGAGTACATTTGTGTTCCGGCGCTCGTGATATCGCAGATGCGCCCAACGCGCAGAGGCGACTTCGCTAGCGGTTCTGAGAACGGGAGACATGCTCGATCCCCAAGCGATGAGCAGAGAAATGAGGAAAGCGGTGTGGCAGGGCGGGGGTTGGAGGGGCAGCATAGAACACGCGACCTCTCGCAGGGTCAGGCACGCTCGTGCCGTGCACGTTCATTGCAGTGTTGGAGGGGGGTGGGCGGATAGGCGCAGCGCCCCCCTCCCCGCCCCGCAGTCACGAGTCATTGCAGCTGCCTCACATTTCGTGACGCATACGTCTGGAAATAAAAACTCTTCAGAAACCTTTAGAGACGAAGGCTAATGAATACTTGTACGATTTCGAGTTTTCCTTACGACGAAATATACCAGAGTCGTCTACGTATTTTAGGAAATATTTCGTAAAAACGCGGATTCACCAGTTTCCAGAACCCTCCCGATATCGAACTTGCACTATGCCAGTAACGGCACTCGTCATCGCTGTGTTGCCATTACGAACATGGCTACCGATGCTGATGCCGGTGTTAGTAGAAATGAGTATAATGTTCTAGATATTAAAACAAATATCCTTAACCACCTCAATAGGGACATCATTTCACACATTTACTGTTATTATTTTTAAGATTTTATTGTTTCTTTGGAAATAAATGGGCTTGATGAAGATGTCGTTGACTCTCACGAAAAAATGTTTCGGAGTAGTTGTCACTGAAGGATATTTATATAATGTTTTATAATTATATAATTATTAATAATTATATATTAATTAATTTTTATAATTATATGCGTTTTTTTATGTCCGTTTATTTGATCTGGTCGTTTCGCTTGAATTCCTTTAAAAGGTAACACTTGTGATTAATACCTCACTTTATAAGTCTCATAAACTTAACTTCCAAATTCTTTTCTTCTGCTCTATCGCTTCTCACCCACACAGGTTCTCTTCTTCTGTCTTGTGGGGGTAAAAGATGGTCGCTGTGGAGAGTTTAATTCACTGTAACAAATGTTTCTTACCCCCTTAATTTCCAGTGCTACCCTTTTTCTTTCTCCCATTTTCCCGTGCGGCTAGCGTCTGCAGTCCTTAGAAGGAAGAATTTTGTCTGATTCTTATAGTTTTTTATTAAATCCCACAATAAAGCAAATAATTTTAAAATAATCCAGAAAAAAATCATTATTAAAACTGCTCAGAATTTTAGTAGATCTCTTTGATTGAATTATTTTGTAAGGCTTTTTGAAATGTGATGGACACTTAAATTTATTAACTACACACAGAGAATATTATGTTACAAGAACAGAAATTGAACGAATGCTGCGAACTTGTTACCTCTACATTTATAATTCTACTCCTAAGGCAGGGGTACACATGCATGACCTCTTTCAGAGTTCAAACTTCCTATAGGACAGGATAAAGTTTTCAGTAAATAATCAGTGTTCAATGCCTGGATGGACAATCGAAAAAAGGCCGGGTAGGGTAACTCAAGGCATCAATATTGATGTCACTGTACTGTGCTCGACCGGAAGGTACCAGGGTTCCAGCCTCGACGGTGGCAGGATTTTCGACACTAGCTTCGTAGTTACGTTGTATTCAGCCGCTGTCTGGAGAAGAATTCTAGCAGTCCGGTGTTCTAATAGGTAGTTTTCGAATACCGGAGCAGTTCTCTACCTAACGGGTCACGATCTCTTCTCACGTGTCGTAGTGTACCGCGTGTGTGTGAGTGAAAGGGAGAGGATAGGTCTACGAAGAGAACGAAAACAAATCACTCGCGTTACATGCGCAGTTTTAGGGTAGAAACTGCTCCAGCATTCCCCTGGCATTGATCGGAGAAACCACGGAAGACTACTTACCAAGGTGGCCTTCATCTTCAGATAAGCAGCTGCTGAACTACATCTGGCTACCTAGTTAGTGTCGAAAATCTACCGTCTTCGGAACTCCACCCACCCTTCGTCCCCGCCCAGCCGCCCCCGCCGCCACCGAAAACACAGCCGCCCCCCGCCCCCGAAAACACAGCCGCCCCGCCGCCCCGAAAACACAGCCGCCCCGACCCCCCGAAACACAGCCGCCCCCCCCCCCCGCCGCCCCCGCGCCCCGAATCACAGTCGCCCCCGCCGCCCTCACCGACCCCCGCCCGCCCCACTTCCCTTCGCCGTCCCACCGCCTCGGCCGCCACGTCTGACCCCCGCCACCCCCCGCCGCGCCGCCACCCACTCCCCCGCGGGTGGCGCGGGCCAAGCACGTCGCGGCGTAATGGGGTTAAGGCCCTGGTTTGCCAGCGGCCGTCCCCCAGCCCTTGGAAGAAATGTAAATGCTCGCCCTGTATGTCCTCTCTGCAACCAGCACAACACTTTACCGTGAAACCCGTGAATTAGTCACTCTATTACGGATAACTATTGGTCGTTTCACTTTCATCTTTGCAGACGGAAATAAGTTACTCTAAAGGTAATAGAAAGTGTGAAAATGTTTCGTCGTAAAAATTCACAGTGTTCACATTCTTCCTACAGTCTGAAAGCAATAACTTTTTTGTCGTAAAAACAACTAAAATAAGTCAACTGCCTTGGATGCCGTAAAATTCTTTCGAAAACACAAAGGTTTGAAATTAGTTTCTGACCAAAATAAATTACAACTAAAAACAAATGAGTGAAAAAATGGCAACTTCTATACATCTTAATTGTAAATAACTCATCTACATTTCTCAACAATCTGCTTTTGCAAGGACTGTAATATAGGAATTTTCACGTCAATTATTATACTGTATGTGAAATTTGGTAAAACTTATCGGCGCAAGCGCGTCCGTCCTATCATATTATTTTATTCATTTGGCTGGGAAATAAATGACTGCAGAGATAAAATATATTTCGTTTTCTTACACTCCGGCCCCTGGAGCCCTTGTTCCAAGACGTTAAAATTCTGGCCGGGGATTTAAAGAGCTCTCGGTAAGAACGATGCTCCCTTGAGTGAAGAGTGCTTGCTTGACTGCGCGGCACTCGGTGAACTCTGCTTCCGCCCCGTCCTCTCCCCCCGCCCCGCCCCGTGCCTTTCATCGTTCTACCCCGACCCGACCCGCAAGCCCCACATCATACACGCAACCCCCACCCCACCCCTCCCCCGCATTCACCAACCTCCCTTCCATGCCCCGTTCGCTCCGTTCCTCCTCGTTTCGGTTTACCCCTTTCGTCCGCCACACCGTCTTCCCCGTCACTCCCCGCCTCCACCCCACCTCGCCTTCCCACTGCCGCCCTACCTTCTTCCCGCTTCCGCCCCGCCCCTCACCCTTTCACCGTTCTAACCTGCCCCACCCCAACCACCGCACCCCTCCTCACCCCGATCTTCTCCACTCCGCCCCTCCTTTACCTGCACCGCCCCTCCACAACCCACTCCACCCCAATCTTACCCCGCCCGTTCTCTCCCGCCCTTGCCCCGCCCCGCTTTGCCATCCTTCCGCGTTCCATCCCGCCCCGTCCCGAAACACCGTCGCCTCGTTCACGGCTCCAGCCAGACTCTCCCCGGCCCCACCCAGCCCCTCCCCGCCCGCTCCCCCCCCATCCCCCACCGCCACACCTCTCACATGTCGAGCCCGTGCCCGCCCATCCTCTACTCTGTCCTCCCCTTCTCCCTGCCAGCTGCCGTCACCCCGCCGTCACCCGCGTCACCCCGCCGTCACCCGCCTCACCCTGCTGTATCTTCTGCCCGCCTCCCGCCCCTTCCACCTACTCTCATTCACACCCGCCCCCCTACGCCTCCCCGCTTCCCCTGCTGTTGCTCCACTGGCTGACTCATCCGTTCCTCACCCCGCCCTGCCTACCTCTCCCGCTTCGCTCCTGCATTACTTCCGCTGTCTCCCACCCTTCTCCCCCGCCACGCCCCGCCATTCTCTTAATGTCTCACCCTCCTCCTCCCGCCCTGCCCCGCTTGCCCCTCCCCCGCCCGCGTCGCGCCGAAAGACGCCCGGCGCGTGACGCGAC
>BOPP01000032.1:9304909-9317121 GCA_017312745.1 Gryllus bimaculatus
AGTACTTACTGGGCTCCCCTGTAAACTAGAAGCAATGTCTGCGTGTTTTGTCACCGAGAGCAGTTTTCTACGCTCGATCGCTTCCAGTTACGAGCTAGAATAGCAACACACCACCATCGTATGTTGTACATAACTCGTGTCCAGTAAGGGATAATGGACGTTTTGGGGATTCTTATCGTTAATGTCCACAGCACTCGTGGAATTACCAGTTGATACAACTTGGATCTATTGGGTGTTAGGGCGTTAAATGGATCGGTAAGATCTCTAGGAGACCACCCCAAAACCGCAGTTCGTGTGAGAGACACAAGCTAAGCAGAGGATTGTATTAAAGTATTATCTGTTATTTTGCGTGTGCTGTATTGTTAAGATTAATTCGTTCCAGTCCAGAACTATAATCAAACTAGAAACCATGTTATACAACGTGTTTTGAAATGGAGACAGTGTCAATTGAATAACTCACCATTGCACTAAGCTTTTACACTTGAAACAATAATTATAAATAAATAAATAAATAAATAAATAAATAAATAAATAAATAAATAAATAAATAAATAAATGAAAAATGATGGGTCGTGTAGTACATGATTACACAACCACAACCACAAAAATATTTGTTTTCGTGTCTGGACATCAGAGCATATTTTCTCTATGTTTTTATAGTCACTAAATCCGAATCCCATGTTATTTTCACTCCATCACATGAGGTATTTGAGAAAACCTCAAAAATATTTTAAATAATGAAAAATATTTCTAACCGAGGAGTCAGACCATGTTAAATATGTTTTTGGGAATGCTGAAACAAGGTCCTAAAGTACATTTAACTCTATCATATCATATTTTTCATATAACCTAATTCAAAAACCTGTGTGTGTTAGTAGAGATTGCGCCAACAGTGTAGACAATCTGTCAACCAACAAAGTGATGAGTGTTGTCCCGTCAAGGGCCAATACCTCCTCTATCAATTATATTTGATTTTTTTTTTTAAACATTGATGTGATGAAGTTAAACGGACTTTAAATTCAGTTTCACTGCCCCCCCCCCCAAAAAAAAAACATATAGGTTATATGGTGTGATCTCTAGAGTAGAAATATCTTAAATTTTATATATTTGTTAAATATATCTGGAAAACCTGATTGGAAGGAGTAACATTGATACCGGATTCGGATTTAGCGACCCGAGAAACATGCAGAAAACATGCTCTGATCCCCAGACACGAACACCATTTTTTTGCATGGTTGTTTTATTATAATGACAACTACCGGCGAATGCAGACTATGGCCTTGCTGAGTGCCTGAGCGCCCCGGCTTCGGCGGGGTCTCCTGCGTGTGTCGCCTTTGCGCTGGTGCGGTGGCTGCCTCGTTTGGGAAGGCGACCTGGAGGCGCTGGGCGCCGGGGCGGCTGGCCAGCGCTGATTGACACGCGGGGCGGGGGGCGGGGAGCGGGGAGCGGTGACACGCACTTCCGGCGAGCGACGACGCCCACAAGCTAATGCGGCGGTGGCTGCGCAGGGGGCCCGCCCCGGCGACCAGCTCCCTCCCCCCTCCGCGCTTGGTTGTACGCACAGTTTGTCTAAACAGTCTCGCCTTTCTTTAGTTTGCATTCGGGCCGTTGGATTTGCTTTTGTGAGAGCTTTTATTAGGTCATTTTTTTCTTGCAAGTGACATTAATATTTGAATTATTTTATATATCTTTTTACTCTTTTACGAGTGCGTTGAATGTACGTTATCGAAGATGTCGCTGAATTTTCAACTGATATTGCTCTGCCGCTGACTGGGGAGGGGGGGTTGTAGGGCTCGAATTCAGGCGGTGACAAGATTTTCGACGCTTGCTAGATAGCTCCATTAAGTTCAATCAGTGTCTGGAGGACAATTCTAGAGCTCGGCAGCTCTGAGTTTCTAGAGCTCGGCGCTCGATAGTTTTCCATGGTTTCTCCGATCAGTACCAGGCGAATTCCAGAGGAGAACCTTAACAAACGCGTTACAGGCCGCGCGCGATGTTTCCTTTCTCTTCCTTGTATCCTCACCCCTTACGTACACTTACACTGACAAGACTTTACTACCGCATATGCCGAGCGACCGGACGGGAGCTGCGATTCTGTATCGGCTGGATCCTTGCCTCGGTGATGGGAGATACCTGGTTGGGGAAAACTCTGCTGCCGTCGCGAAGGTCGTCGGCGGCCCTCACCATCCAGCGGGGCAAGATCACCACTCTACTTCCTCCCGTGATAAAAACATAAACTATACTTTCGGGACTAATGAGTACAGCAGATGATTCCCCCCGGAAACACGAAACGATCAGTCAGTCAATCAATCAATCAACACACCCGTCATGTACGAACAGCCTTGTCCGCTGGCGCCAATTGCAAGCACTTTGAATATTTAAAGCCGTCCCGCTTGTGTCTTGTTTGTTTTTGACGCCGCAGGGGAAGGACCACACCGCTCGCCAGGCGTAGCCCCGCCTCACACAGGCTCCAATCCACCAAAACACTGGCCATAATTAGCAGCTATGTATAAAATCCCTACGAAAATGTGTGTATTTCTTTTGGGAGACGCTGATTACGAGTCTGACGGCAAAATTTTAAAATACAAAATGGAGGATCCAATACGAAGTATCCAATATTTATAAATAAAGTAGGTACCCGCGAAACTGTGCATTTAAGTATTTTAATAGTGGCTGTTTTATAAATATGATGCCAAAATTTTGAAATTCTAAATGGGGGATCCATTATTTAAAAATTAAGCGCATTTGCACGGAGCTGCGTGTTTAATAGTTTTCATAGTTGCTTATCACAAATTTGATGTCAAAATTTAAAAAAATTGAAAACACAGATCCAATATGGTGGATCAGATTACTGAAAATTAAGCTGTTTCATTTGCAAATATGTAGTATAGGTTTAGGCGCACAAATTCTATCTAAACATTGAGTTTAAATGGTCATGTTTATTTGATTGAATATTAAAATGTTTAATTTTGAGCTGTTAAAGGTAAACGGAGCGCCATGCGATATGTAGCCGGCCGCGGCCGGGCGGGCGGGTCGTGGCACGTCATATCGAGACAGCCCGTCTATGTACTCCAGTAGTTAAATGATGATATACAAAAACAAGGCAAATATTAGCGGCAGCAATTTAGCGTACAGATATAGAACAGTAGGGACTTTCAAATTGGTACTAAGTGGAACAAATGTTACATACCTCAAAAAATAGATACGTGGAAAAGATTTTGATACACACGAATTAGGACTCAAAATATATGTAAGTAAACTTGTAAGATATTTAACTTGCCTTCCGATGTATTATCCATTTGGCAATAAAGACAAATTCAAGCAAAAGTGTATTTTTCGACGTTCAGATACGGCCAACTTCACCGTCGAATATCAGAAGGAAATAAGGTTGGTATTTCTCTGCCACGCTCTGGAATACGATGCACCAACAACGCCTGTACGCTAGTTGACGAGACCAACCTCTTTGCGCGAATTTCGACCTTTCGAATTGTGGCGAGGTTTTCGCTGCGTTGGAACCAGTGTGCTGCGCGCCGTGTTGCGTAAGCACGCACGCATGTACGCACCAGCATCCATTGAGCGGCGGCCCCCACCCCCACCCCACCACTTCAGTGCGTCGCGCTCCTGGGCGGACCGTAAACGTGTTATTGCGGGTAATCCGTGGTTCGACACGAAAGACGTCCTCTCCGTAGCCTGACTTCCCGACTCTCCCGCTGCAGACAGCGGCGCTGAGAACGGAAGGCATGTGCATGATATGTCGTAAAAGAAGTATCCCCCGGCCGAAATTGTATTAAGTTGTTAAAGACACACTCGCTGAAAAACTGGTATGTGAAGATTATGAACATGCAAAATAGGCATTTAACGTTTATGGCAAAAGATAATACGTATCTAAAAGATGAATAAATAATTATGGAGAAACGTGAAACGAGAAATGTTAATCACGTTTGTCCCTTAGAAAAAATATATTTCCGATGGTTGGCAGCATTTTGTGAACGAATTAGTATGGTTTCAAATCATAATAAATCTCAAAAAAATTGAGAAAACCTGTGTTGGAAGTTTCTCGGATCTGAAAAAGTGAGTATCGGAAGAAGAAACATTCAAACAAATTCAAAATCGTAAATCTTAATACTGTTAGTTTCGTAAATTTATGATGTTCAACATAAAATAGATTGGGATTTTATTAATTAATCACGTAACAAAATTATGGGATATTGCATTCAATTATGGGATATTGCATTATTCAACTATCTTGTACGCAATATTAATGTGTATTTTATCTCTCTCTAGCTTCTTAGTAGGGTTTCAAATTCCAGGCAATGCATTGTCCTGGTCGTAGCGTTCTGGTATTTTCTGGTAGATTTGCAAGAAATAAATTCAACGAAGTGAAACTCCTGCAAAATTTCCAAGTAAGTTGTTAAACTCGATTTATTAAAAAACTTCATAAATTGACAATATAACAAAGTTTTTATTTCCAATAAACGAGTGTATTAAATAATGGTTACATGAGCATTAAAATTAGCGGATAGAATCGACTTGACACAAAGTAGAAGTTATATTACGTACTAAAATTTAAAGTTTGTTCTGACAATCTGTATTAAAGATTATTTTATTATAAGAATTATTTAAACTACGGAAAGCTAGAATATAAAAAGTTACTTAAGACTTGAATATTAGGCTGCTAAAACTTTGCTTTTTAAAAGACAATATAGGCCGTAAACATACCTACCATCTGGCTTGGTGCAAAAAAGGCCAATGGCAATATTCAAAGTTTTACAGAATGGATTCGTTTCTTACACCCATCACAACGGCAAAATAATCGTTGGCCAAGGTAAATGTATATTATCTCAAGGGTATTGTTTGTATGAATGTACTTTGATACAAGAATTCCTTACGGGACAAGGCCTACTAGCGGCGTCAAGGCTTTGCGGCCATTGCTTAAAATGTACGTATGTATGTAGCAGAGAGATATCCCTGCGCCATATTATGGTATTCTCAACCTGCGAAGTGTTTTCGCATTGTCACACAGCAACAAATTCTGGGACATTGGAAGGAAAGCGCATAATATTACCTGCACCTACCGTAAATCGAACCCGGGATCACGTCATAGAAAGTGAGCACGCTGACAAGTGAGCTACACCAAAAGAGATGGCTTCAATTGATGTCACTGCAGTCCTTCTGACCGGAAGGTCCTAGGTTCGAGTCCCGACAATGGCAAGATATTCGACACTAGCTTGCTGGCTAGGTCGAATTCAGTCGCTGTCTGGAGGAGAATTCCAGCGGCCGGCTGCTCTGATTAGTAGTTTTCCGTGGTTTCTCCGATCAGCACTAAGCGAATACCGGAGCAGTACCCTTATCAAACGGGCCACGGACCGCGTGCAATCTTTTCTACCTCTTCTTTGTCCTAACCTCACCTCTTTTACAGACATACACAAACATGCCCTGCACTATCTCACATGTTGGGAGTTTAGAGCTTAGCACGATGCCTCGCTATAGGAGATACCTAGTTGGAGAAAACTCCGCTAGCCGACGGTAGGTCGGCGCCAAATATCACCATCGACTGAGGAAGGACACCGCCCCCTCCTGCGATAAAAACATGCACGGCACGTACGGGACTAATGACCCTAGTAGTTCACGTGCCCGGAATCACAATCAATCAATAAACGAGTGATCTACCTGGTGAGCCAAATTTATTGTTTAATGACTAATAAAAGCTTGCAGTAAATAATCTTTAAGATGTGCGATGATTGACCCAAATGTTCTACCCTACACTCGAGACTCGTGCACCGAAACGCAGAACAAGTATGTTATGGATAGCAGAGGTTATTAAACCTTTTTTTTTAAATAAAATTATTAATACATATCTTTGTTTAAAAGTTATTTATTGTTATTGTTTTGCTACGTGAAAGTATCTTGACGTTTTGAACAATTAAGTGAAATATCAGAAAACCTGTGAATCGCACCGATTAGTTTGGACTATTAAAAAGTTGGAATTGGAAGTATTACGTGCTCAAAATTGTCTTTAGTTAATTTACTCCAAGGTTAAACTCGTTCATTTCATTGTAGTTTTTTGTTCATTTTCAAGCAGAAAATATTTCTAAACAGATATTTGCTTTCTTCGTTCTAGAAAACTTCCGCGTTTCTCTGTGGAATGTTGATAAACTTAAGCAGCTCCACTTTTCACTGAACTTCCTCCTGCATTTTCGTTGCTTGCGTAGCGTGTTTGCTTGCGTAATAAACGAAATAATTAAGCTTCTGCGAGGAAACTGTTGCGATGAGAGTTTCGTGGAGACGAGAATGTGTTCGTTCATTTGTGTGCAAAACCGGTTGCGACCATTTCGGATTTTCTCCTGTCTTCTTCCCGAAGACGTGGAGAGATAACACAAAACACATGCAGAGTCGGAGATCGAAATATTTTGACTCAATGATTAGATTGTTTTGATTTGGAAGGCATAATTGACTTCTGGGAACAGAGCCAAAATATTTCTTTCCGTAAACCCATTTTTGCTGGTAGTAATTCTATGAAAATATTTGATCGTTCTATTTATAACAGTAATAGGCATTTTAAGTTTCAAAGCTGTTGCAATTAAAGAATGCTAATAATTGAATAGTTTCAATTGAGAGGGTTTGAAATTAAAAATACTATCACATTTGATAGGAACAAATTCTGCCAATACTTTTGAACTTTGCCATTATTCTATCCTCAGACATTTTTAAGAGAAAATAAGTAGATATCCGTCCGATGTGAACACAGTGAGTTTTTCTTGAGCGTTTCTTCAAGGCTGGATATTATTGTTGAGGGTTATTTTTCTTACAATTGCACATACTCGCTAGCCAGCGACTTTTTCAGCATGTACCAGTCAGCTTCCAAATGTCATGGACGAGACCTTGTTTTAGGCAATCATTATTCAGCTTTAACAGTCAATTTAGTATGTACGGGAACGTATTATTCAGCATTTCAAAGTGTATATTATCGATTTGTTTCCGCCTTCCATCATCTCTTCCGGCTCATTGCAAACTCACCGACCGGCTCCCCAGATGCCCATGTTATGTCTGTACTCAAATTGTTGCGGTCTTTCACTAATTGGATCATTCTGTGGTAAAAGTATATTTAATGTTGAGTTGCAAGTACGTAGACAGGTAGAAGAGCAACCACCCTCGACGGCTAAGATCGCCAGCGCTTCAGTTTAACGCGCATTTTTCCGGAGGCAATTTTGTGAGGGATACCCCAAGGGTCCCTTTCTGACGATATAACAATACAGTTTTCTCAAGACTGCCGTTTCGCTTTGCTAATTGGTTTGTTTAATTTATTCTCGAATTTCGTTGTCTCCTTTAAATAATTTTTAATTATTTGGGTCTTGGCTCCAGATACTCCACTGGTAACTCTTTGTTTTTAAAAGCGGCTGCCCCTCCTCACCATCGCGGTCAGCTCCACTATCCACCAGGGGGCGACCTGTCCACTGGGCCGTGAGGGACGGTTATTCCGGCATCGAACATGGTTTCCGTTAGTATATTGACCTTCGCTGCAGCAGGTGTCACGTCTCCGAAGACAGACCAGTCCTCTATCCTTCTAGAAAATTAGAAAATGGATAGAGTACGGTTTTATCACGGCAACAATGTGTCAATAAAAACTGCAAATAGAAAATTAAGAACATTAGTGAGTACCGGTAGTAACGTTTGTCATGCGATTCGACAGACAAAATGGGAGGACCATACAAAGGAAGAGAACATAACGACTTATCTCTTCTTACTTGCAAATGGAATAGTGATGATCATACAACGAACGCGGAACGTACTATTCTAGACACTGATTAGATAAAAATTGTTCAGCTCTGAATCATACGAATAACCTGCAGCAAGTTTCTGATTAAAATGATGGTAGACAATCGGTTGAAGCAGTACCCCGCTGGTGGGAGATAGCTGGTTGGGGAAAACCCCGCTAGCCGGATGTAGGTCTGCGCCTGATCTTACCATTTATTGTGGTAAGATCACCGCCCCCTCCCGAGGAACAGCACGCACTACACTTACGGGACTAATTAGCTTAGCCGTTGACTCGCCCGGAATAACTAATCAGTAAATTAAAGGCTTAAGAAATACGCAGTGTGTATCGGTTAATTTGATGTCACGCATGTACTACATTTGGCTTGTGCTGAAATGAGGATAGTGCCGCCACAAACATATCAGTCCTCAAATATTAAAGTACAGTAAAATATCGTTGTTGATGGCGTCGCGATAAATTGATTAAAGATATCCCTCCAATAAATGATTATTTTCAGAAGACTGTAGGCAACTTTCAGACTGCAGTTGAGGTAGCGCCCCCACTGGTGAGAGGTAGCTAGTTTGGATAAGCCTCGAAGTCGTTCTGTAAGTCGGCGCCGGTTCTCACCATCCAATCAGATGGTAAGATCACTGCCCCCTCCCTGAGGAACAGCATACACTACACTTCGGGACTAATAGCTTCAGCCATGGCTCGCCCGGATAACAAGATCAGTCAATCAGTGGCGGGCGTACCCATTGAGTAGGGCGCCATGCGTACACCCCGGCTCGTTCCGTCCTCTCCAGCGCGCGCTCGAGGGGGTGGGGGCGCATGCGGCAACTGCCCAGCCCCCACCCACCCCGCTCCCGCTCCCCCTCCCCCTCCAGCTCCCCCCTCCTCTCCCCTTCCCCCATCACCTTCCGCTGTTTCGCGGCTTTTTCTCGCACACGGGTGGGTGGGTCATATTACGGAACGCGCATTATTGTGCGGTTTGGTCCCGCGACGTGGGACCGATGCTGTGTCAGGGTTGCCCGAATTCCAGAGGGCGCGCGACTTCGCTCTACACATCCACATTGTAAGCTGCCGAGCAACCTGTATAATGAGATCGCAGAAAGGGATAGAATTTGGTGCGAGAACGTAACTGCTTACACGAAATGGTTTGCTTTCCTGGAAAGTTGGGTGTAATATCACGGTAACTGTAAAAGATTTGTGAATTGAACAGAACTTTGCAATAGAAATTGTTTAGAAGTTTTTACAGCCGCTCCCATCAGACGGTACTCTAGAATAATGATTAAAAAGGGAACATGCAAATGTTGAATATTTTCCCGGATTATTGTCCATGCCTGTTTTAAATTAGACTGATAGTTTTTTTTACTACACGTTGAATTCGACGCCGTATAGGTTCCCACATTTATATTTTCTTCCCATAGTTAACACCGTGTTTCCCTATCTGCTCTTACACCGTCTTTTCCTGTTACCAGTATTTTTGTTTTAAATGAATGAACATTTCGTTTAAAGCGAGTTCAAATCATAGTACAGAAAACATATATTTCTTCGGTAGATTTTTTCAATTACCAATAACATTGAGACTAAACAAACCCAAATAGTTGTCTGGAATGGGAGAATGGAAACATTTTATTATTTTAACAAATTCCAATGGTAATTCCACATTCATTTCGTAATGCCTATTGGACTTTTATGTAAATCTGCAGCAAGATCATCTCTTATGGGCTTATATACTTGTATTCGCTACGCAATCTATTCTCAATAATATGTAAAAGGTCTGATTAAACAAAGTTTTTATTCGTCATTTTTTCAAAAATCATTATTTTTTCAATTGAATTATTACTATGATAGAAACTAAAAACTTAAACAGACATGACAATTTTTGGTTTGTGTGAAATGCTTGTAAAGAAAGGGTAAAACTTCAAATTACAAAACACCATTAAGGAGGGTTTCAACATTTGGCGCCATTTCCTTTAAGCTTCAAACTCCCGGAACGTAGGACGCGAAATGCGCTAATGGGAAGTTTAGAAGCCTCTCATTTAGCGGGCCGTTGCCTTCGCGGGCGCGCTGGACCTCCCGTCCGAAACTCGCGTTAAGGTGATAGTAATGAGAGCAGGTGTGGTTGACAACTGCGCGCCCGCGCCCGCGCACTCGCGCGCAGAAATGCCCATTGGCCTCCGCCGCGCTCGCGCATTTCCCTCGACCAGCGATTGCTGCTTGTTTTCGGGGGGGGGGGAGCGCGATATGCGATGAAAATAGGTGCTATTGTACTAACGGCGCGGGTGACAGCGCGAGGTTGGGTGTTTGTCCTGGGGCGAGGTGCTTTCAATTTGGCTGGTGTTGTGCGCGTGTTTCTTGTTGGGTTTGAAAAAAAAATAATGTCTTTTTGTTCTGTTGGCGGTCTCTTTTGAGAAGAAGTGGATACTTCAATAATGGCGGGGCAATAAAAATGACTCCCCTCCAAAAAAACAACAAAAAAACGTGACAGAATTAGGGAGAGATAGTACGAAAGAATTGTTGATTACATTTAATATTAAATTAGATAGAATATTTTTTGAGTCACGTGTGTATTCTCAGAGAAACTTTTCATGAGCTCAATAGTACGGGCTGCGAAAGAGCACTTTATTAAAAAGTAGAATGCTTTGAATATAGAGATATGTGTCATCATCTAGGACAGATTTTTTCTTGTGTGTTTAACTAGCTATTATAAATGGATTATTTAAGTTTGACCATTTATTATAATCCCTCTGTTAATATTGTGAAGAAATCCGGCGTCCCATAGTGATCTATTTAACGTAATTATTAGGGAGTGGATTTTGATGACCTAAAACAGGCGGAAATGATCGTTCGTTCAAGTACACTTATATTGCAAACTTTTCTTTGGACTGTTCTTTATCACGAAATCTGCCGAATTGACAATGGCGCTGATAAGCATCACAGGTACCTTAGATTACATACAACGGTTGACATTACAATTTATGGGGAAAGAAATCGAATAGACTACTTAGGAATTCTGTGAAGAACACTATTTCCATCTCGTAAATATCATTTGAAGCACGTACCATTCAATTGATATTAAAATCTATTAAATCTAATAATGCCAAAAAATGCAATAAAAATGACGGTAAAAAGTAAAAAATTCAGATTACTTGAAATTGAGGGGAAAATAAAAAAAATCAATATAAAAATAGGTTATTTGTTTTTGTCGCAACATAAAATTAACTTCTATTCTAAACGGCAGTGTTCTAAAATGAAAAGTAAAAACCGCAGTTCATTAAAACTTAATCCACTTCCTATTGTCCCCATAGTATTATCTGTGTGGCAGGAAAAGGAGTTGTGCTAAATGTAGGCCCCGCTGGCCCAGCCGTTGGAGGTCGATAGTGGGCCAAGGACCGTGTCGCCGTGGCCACCTGTTGCCGCGCCGGGGGCGGGGGCGGGGGCGACGAGACGTCAGGATTCCGTCTCGCAAGACAGGGTGGCTCGACGCCCCGGCAGCTGCCTCGTTTTATATCGCTAATGAAATGGCGCCGGGAAGTTCCCTTCGGGTGCAAGTGATAGTGAGGTGCTTCGCCCTACGTTTCCAGGCAATTCTAATGCCGTGTAAGTCAGAGGGAGCTATTTTTATAGGCAGCTCGATAACACACTTCAGCATTGTGGTTTCTTTCGCGTTTATATTACCCTTTCTCTTCCATTCCAAAATCTCTTGAAATTGACTGTTCCAGGTTCGGAACAATAGTCACTAATGGGTTATGTTCGTCCGACATTTTGAATCGAATTGATGCCTTATTTTACGTGGCGAGACTCAGGCCATGAGGCTTGCTCTTCCGTCTGACCACGCAACAAATTTCGCTAACGCTACCTTCACGAACAACATAGCGGAGAAGGGAGAAGAACTATTTTCTTGGGCAACATTTGAATTAGCTCAGAGGCGTCATTTTAAGGCTTGAGGATTTTTTTACATGCAAGTAAATCTACTAACATGGAGCAGCCGGTTTACTTCCCCTCCGAAAGGAAGGCGTACGAAGGATTTTTCGCGCCTTATAAATCCACGGCTTCTATCGGGTTCAACCCACCAACTTGGGTAAGCAGTCCGAATTAATGCAACAGTTACACCATCGCGCGCAGCAGAACATTTGTCTTCGCCTGGCAGAACCGCTAATCGCTGTTGGCGGCCGAGCCGCAATGTGGCGGATTTGATGGGCGCCGGGAAGGCGTGGCGTCTGGGCGGCGCGGGCCGGGCGGGCGAGTGGCGAGAGTAAGAGGCACTTTGTGCCGCTTCGCCCCCGCACGTTGCCGCGCGCTCATCTCTCGACGCGCGCCGCGTTCACGAGATGGGCGCCTCCCTGCGCCTATCGCACCACGCCGTAACATCACGCCGATTTACGAGTTATTTTTTACGTGGGCACTCGTCGACTGGAGTTGGCTGCAAATTGTAGCGCTCAAGCCCCGCAAGGAG
>BOPP01000032.1:9317146-9327609 GCA_017312745.1 Gryllus bimaculatus
GGCGAGTGGGCGAGAGTACAGAGGCACTTTGTGCCCCTCGCCCCCGCACGTCGCCCGCGCGTCATCTCTCGCGCTGCGCCGCGTTCACGAGATGGCGCCCCCTGTCGCCTATCGCACACGCCGCAACAGCCACGCGATTTACGAGTTATTTTTACGCACTCGTCCGACGGAGCTCGGCTCAAAATGTAGCGTGAAGCCCCGCAAGGAGCATTTAAATACGACCGGAAGTTCTACTACATGGTAAGGCAGCGTGTGATATGAATAAAAATGAATAAGTACTACAGAGCAATTGCTTATTTATACAAATAGAAAAAACACAGAACTTCTTATAAGCAATTCCTCTTTTTATATGGATAAAAATTTGATTGAAACTTGGAGCATTTACTTTGTAGTCTCTGAGTAATTTCTCACAAACTGATCTGCTGCGATTGGACGATTTTCGTGTGTTACGTGCAATGGCGAAGAAGATAAATCAATTAATTAATCAATCAAGTGAAACATCTAATTGCCGTCCTCTTGAAACAAATATTGGACAATCGTATTCTTAGTATATAGTAAATTACTTCCTCTAACACGTGTAGTCTGAATCCACGGTTTGTTGGTCCTTGATATTGAGAATGATGGCAAAGTAAACGATGTTAGCGCCTAAACCATTCAGACGATTTTTTTTTCGAAAATTAATAATTTTTGTTCGATCTGATCGAAGTCGAAGACCTGCAAGTTTCAAGCGGATTTTTTGATTTTGGGGTATATTTAATGCACCATATTGAATTGAAGTTCACAATAAAGATCTCACTTTCCAAGTTAGTCGTCCATATTAACGAAATGATTGAAGAAAATTAAACGAACTTAATTTTTTTTGTAAGCAAACACGAGACCTAAAACGGCTTACGAATTCATCTCCAAATATGATATGAACTCGTTTATGGTGTTGGCGTGATATTAGAAAGAAGTAAAGTATCAAATCATACGTAATTTTCTTGTAACGATTGACACTGATTCGGGACATGTGCAATGTATTCGATTCTCTTTCTACTGAATATAATAATATCATCTTCCCAGAAGATCTTATTGGAGCTATTTCAGGGTGCCAACAATATTAAATTACGTCTCTTGTGTTGGATGAAGTATCGTAGTGAAGGCGAAATGGCGAGGAGGGTCCGTGGAAACGAGACCGCTTTCTGGGCGGTGAATCGCGCGTCCGTCAGCCGCCACGCGCTCGATTGCGCGCCGTCGCCCGTGGGTCGCATGCGGATGAGGCAGCCCGGCAGCGGCCCCGCCCGGCAGCAGCTCAGGGAAAGGTGGCTCAGGGCAACAACCGATGACACTGCAGTTGCCTCAGACCTTCGCAGATGGGGGGACCGTGTGTGCGTAGGTTGGTACAGTCTCTGGTGGAGAATTGTATTTGCAGCTCGGCGCCACGCGATTAGGCGGTTCTGCCAGGCGGAAGACAAAATGTTCTGCTCACGGCGATGGTGTAACTGTTAGCATATCGGACTGCTATACCCAAGTTGGCGGGTTCAACCCCGATAGAAGCCGTGGATTTATAAGGGGAAGTAAAATCGGCTGTCCCATGTTAGTAGATTTACTTGCATGTAAAAAATCCTCAAGCCTAAATGACGCCTCTGAGCTAAATTCAAATGTTGCCCAAGAAATACCTTCTTTCTCCGCTAGTTGGTGAAAGTAGCGTAGCGAAATTTGCGTGGTCAGACGGAAGAACAGGCCTCATGCCCTGAGTCTCGCCACGTAAAATAAGGCATTAATTCTCAGTTTCACGGTGCAACTCACGCCGTTAGCTTCAAGGTGAGTAGGCAATGATGAAGCTCGTGGTTGCCGGTTCGACCCAGGAACCCACCAGTTGGGCCACGCGTGTGCCGACCTTTGGGCAGGATTGGGCGAAGGAGATTCTTAGGAACGCTGTGGAGTCAACATCTAAAAGTCCGGCGGGAAATTACCTAGACGGATCTTACGGGAAAAACCTGTCAGGTTCTCAGCGTTACTCACGTCGTTAGCCTTACGGCGTAGGCAGTGAGGAGACGGGTTGAGGGTTCCGAGCCGCCCGGGCCTTAGATCGGGTGGCCCCCAGTTGGGCCCTCGGTTTCGTCGTTGCCCAATTCTCTGGGCAAAGAGGGACTCGGTGTCCGGCGTATGTGAGTAGCTCGTCATCACACGATGATATTAACTCCTGTACTGGCTTGGGAATCTAGTAGCTCTGAGCTGGCCTGGCGGCCCAACCCAGGCTTCTAATGGAAAGGTTGCCGAGAGGGCAATCAGGGTTCCGGCTGGACCAGGATATCGGACCATTTGTCGTACGTGTTGGTTTCGGTGGAAGGGAGTACAGATAAGAGTGATAAGCTCAGAACCCCACCCCGGGGACTTGTGCCCCCGCCCGCCAGAACATAACTGTTGTGGAGTTGTGCCCACACTAGGAATTCACATGCCTCTGACCGGGAGGTCATAGGGGTCCCACTGCTAACAGTGGCAGGATTTTTGACAGTGGATACATTGTTAGGTCGAGTTCAGTCGCTGTCTGGCGAAGGGTTCTAGCGGTCGGCTGCTCTGATCGGGAGTTTTCCGTGATTTCTCCGATCAACGAATCAGACGAATACCGGAGAAGTTCTCTAACAAAGTTGCCACAGCCCGTGCGCGATCTTCCGTTCCTCTTCCCTGTCGTGTCCTGTCCTCTCCCCTTACGTACACTCACGCAGTAACAACCAGACCGGACGGGAGCAAAGAGTTTGTCCCCGCTGGGGCGGTGCCTCGCCGTTACGATGGGAGATGTCTGGTTGTGGTTACCACCTCTAGCGGACGTAGGTCGGCACCAGATCGCGCCATCTAGCGGGAAAGATCTCCACCTCCTCTTTTGAGAGAAAAAAATATGCACTACACTTACGGAAGTAATGTTCTTAGCAGTTGACACGCCTGGAATCATCGATTAATCAATCCTGCGCGCTCAGCTTCTCCCGACTTCGAGCTGCACTCGCCACCACAGCTCAATCAATCAATCATTTTTGGCGAGGCTCATTCCATCAGTCATTTTTTTTCCTGATCACTCAAATGTACCTTTGCTCCTTTCATCATCTACCGGAGAAAGAAGGTATCACTCGGGCTACAACACAGGCGATTATAATTCAGCTCAGAGGCTTTTCTTAGGCTTGAGGATCTTTTGTATGTATGTATGTATGTATGTATGTATGTATGTATGTATGTATGTGTATGTATGTATATGTATGTATGTATGTATGTATGTATGTATGTATGTATGTATGTATGTATGTATTATGTATGTTATGTATGTTGATGTATGAGTATGTATGTATGTATGTATGTATGTATGTATGTATGTATGTATGATGTACTTTGACACGCGCCAGCCCGTGAAACGGGCCTCAGGCCTAACCGGCGATCGTCCCTGCATCGCAGCCATGGGTTAATGATTAGGCATATAGACATCCCCCACGCCGTATTCCGTCTTCTCAGCCTGAGAAATGAATTTCTCATCGTTACACAACAACATAGTACTCGGATATTTGCAAAGAAAACGCAAACTATATCTTGCCTGACTGGAAATCGAAGCCCGGGGCTGCAATAGAGGAAAGTGATATACGCTGGCCAATAGCTAGCACGAAGCGTATCTGAGGATCTTGCGTGCACTAAATTTAATACAATCATTTTCATATGTATTCAAAGTTTGTTCTTGTTGGTAACCTGAGAATATGATCAATAGCTCTTGAGCTCAACTTTTACCAAAATTTTATCGTTTGCCATGATGCTTGATACACAAATTCTGTATTGGGGTCAAATTTAAAGCGTTTCTGCGTTTGGAATTAAAGAACACGCAAGTAAGATACTTGCAATTATAGGTATGCAAAAGATCTTTCGATTCTTTTTAAAATTTTTCATTGAGGTTTTTCGCCAGTAGTGCGAAACACAAAATAATATAAAATCTTCAGACTGATTTGGAATTAAATTGAATGATTGCCTTTTTACGTGGCGAAACTCAGCCAACAGGGCCGCTCTTCGTCTGACCACGCAAATTTGGCTACTCACTCATGTAATTAAGTCCACAGACTACGTACACCCTCATTGTCACTACTTTCATATCATACATACTTAGGTGTACATTATGTGAATAGAGCACTACATGACCTACTGATGTAAAATACGCCTTAATGGAATAACGAGTGTTCTAAATTACATTATAGCCCCAGGAGTTCGTGGTACTATGTGGCATTCGACAAACTTGTCGCTCTATGATAACATATGCCTATGCTAGACATATCCTTAGATATTGATTTTCCGTCCATAGATTATGCATAACCAAATCTCGTTGAAGTACAACCGCGCTAATTAGCAAACCACATGATTTGTATTAAAATAAAGGATGCAGGATAGCGGCCAATTGTTTGCATCTGTTGTACGGTGTCTCGTGGCCTGTGACAGATGTAGGCTGAGGGTTCAGTGTGCGGTTTTTGCGTTGTCAGAGTTTAGCTCCACCCCCAGCTCTCTCCAACTATAACACCCCCACCTCCACACCCACTCCCTCCTGGTTGGAATGATTGCGTCTGCGCAGTCGGTCAGAGACAGATGAGCATCTCCTTTCCTCTCCTTTTACTGAACTCGCAACCACCATCTTGTTTCCTACATTTAGATTTTTCTGTAGTGGTCGGTGACATTAACATTAGGACGAAAAAATCCTTCTTACGCCTTCCTTCGGAGGGGAAGTAAAGCCGGCTGTCCAGTGTTAGATTTACTTGCGTGTAAAAGATCCCCAAGCCTAAATAACGCCTTTGAGCGAAATTGAAATCGCCTGTTCGTCGCCCAAGAAATACTCCGCTAGTTGGTGAAAGGTGCGTAGCGAAATTTGCTTGGTCAGACGGAAGAGCAGGCCTCATGGCCTGAGTCTCGCCACGTAAAATAAAGCATCAGTTCAATTCAATTTAATTAACCTATTGCTACACCCCTTCTCTTTTTAATTAATTCACGAACATTATTCTCAACGGGACTCGTGACCTCAGAAATGTGCTCACCATTCTTAAAAATATTCATTTTAGAAGGCAGGAGGTGTAACAATGACCTAATGTCATCGGTCACTATAAAAAAGCGAAGTATAGTTTTCTCGTATGAACATCCTCCAAATATCGCAAAACCAGTGTGCTGCGCTTCTGTTAATGTCCAAACGTCGGTAATGTGCTTAATTTGCTAGATGTTTGCTTTCTTTTTGAAAATATATTTTTTAAAATAAACATACACTGTACGAGATTGAATCAAATGAAAACCGTAATTTTTTTAAAAATTATATGTTATTCTCAATGGTATAAATCTGGATCAATTTTCAACGTAGTCTCCTCCATTATCACAGCATTTCTGCCAGCTCATCCCAAATGCCTAAATTCTCGTAGAAAAAACTGTTTTTGTGAGACGCCGTAACCACTCGTGCACCGCGTGGCGTACCTCATCATCCGAATAGAACTTCTTGTCGCCCAATGCTTATTTGAGTGTGCTAAAGGTGTGGAAATCTCTCGGTGCAAGATCGGACGACTAAGTTGGATCTGGGAGGCATTCAAATCTCGGGTATGTTATTATCGCAACAGTTGCATGAGCCGAATGTGGCAGCAGAACACCTGCAGATAGCAATCAACGTCATTTCGTTTTGATGGCATCTCTGTTTCAATTCTGTCGGGGACACCCATCGTGCATACACCTTATGAAATTGAAGCATATCATGCGGAATGTGATGTGCTGAACCATGACTAATGTGTATAGCTTTTGCAATGACGTCTAATGGTATTCGGCGGTTGTCCATCACGATTGCTTCAACGGATGCAATGGTCTCTGGAATCAGAACGCGATGTACCTGGTCTGGGCACAGAGCGCCGGCCAAGGCTGTCACATCATTTGCGAACTTCCGACTCCATTCGTACACTTGCTGCTGTGACTAGCAGGCGACACTTCGTCAACTTCGTCGAAGATGTCAATAGGTTTCACACCTTCACTTCGCAGAAACCGAACCACGGAACGCTGTTCCTCTCTGGTGCACGTTGCTAGTGCGGCAGCCATTTTTACTCTGTTCCCATTTTTTTATTATACTTTTACCGTTTCCAGTTGACTCACCCTCGAATGCTTGGTGATTTATTATACATCGTTCAGCCTTCGGCTCTTTCAGATTTTTGTTGTAGAACACTCTCTGTATAAAACAACGTTAACTGACCTATACAGAAGTGTTTCCACAGTATGGCAGACAAGCACGCGCCATGGGCGCCATTAGAGAATACTTCCCGCTAAAACTAATAAAAAAAACTCTAATTTGAATTATCCTGAGAGAGGCGCATATTCTGTGCTTGCAATTGGCATTTAAAGCTCAAGATACGCCTCTGGTCATCGACAAAACAATTGCACCGTTTCGTATCGATAGGGGAAACTCAATCGAACGCCTGCAAATGACTTAGTGGTTTAAGACAGATTACTGCGATTTGTGAGAGAGGAGAGCAGAGGGTTACGGATTTGGGACGTTTTGATGTGGGTCCTGTCTGTCATCTGTGAGCACCGCTACAACGCGCCACTTCAAAGAGATTGAGCGGAAGACGGCACAGACGAAAGCGAACGAAAATGTTATCGCAACTGAAGGGCGAAGGAAGTGGTTGTTATTTTTGTCAGCAATACTTTAAAATCAAATACGTTGTTAGTTTGCCGATGCAAATATTTACTATTATTCGAGAGCAAGAGGTTCTAGTTTGCAAATATTACCACTCATGCTTCTAGATACCTATAATCATAATAATCAACCAAGTACAGTAAAAGAAAGGGGCTGAAGTTTAAGAAAAGTGCACAGGTTTTACGAACATATAAAAATTTGGACCTGAAATAAACAAAGTCTGTAAATTATTCAAAACGAAATAAGTAGATTGGTTCCGAGCGCGTTAACAACTGATGTCATTAGTCCCGTAAATGTAGTGTATGTTTCGTCGCGCGATGTGCTGGTCCTGCTGGGTGGCGAGATCCGGCGCTGACCTACGTCTGGTATTGGAAAAAGTTGATAAATCCTGTTCCTTAAGAAAAGTTATTCAATTTTTAAATGAGGTCATGTACATATTGTTCGAAATTAGATACATTATTGCGTAATTTTGCATGAAGAGTCAATATTAAAAACATTTTTTTTCTCAATAACGTCTGCAATTGTCTAACTCATTTTTTCTTCGGATAGAGAAAAGGACGCAAAAAATGCCACAGGTCTAATTTGTCATTGAAAACTGTGAATTTTCGAAAATTGCAAAAGTTACGAAAAAGTTGAGAAAAAATGTGTTATTGTAGTTCCTCTAGTTTGCTCTTGCGTTTGTGTCGACTGACTGCGCCAAGTACAATTCCGTCTTGTTCCATCTCGGCAAGATTTATTGTCCTGCGAGGCTCATACTGCTGGCGGCTCCGCCCACCCCGCTCCCCCTCCCACCCCGGCCGCCCTTCCACCCACCTCTGCTGAACACGGGCGGTGGATGGATGCGTTCACTTGTTCCGAGAATAATGAACGAGCGCGCTGCTACGTCTGTCTTCTCCGGTTCCTGCGCGTGTCACATTCTCTGGAATATGCAACCTGTGGAACCGATTTCTTTACTTACTAGCAAAATTGCCCAGGCTTTCTTCCTACGCAATCGACGTGAAAGAGGAAAAATAACAATTTTATATAAACCACAGTTTTTAAGATTATTTTTTTATGCAGTTGGTTCAAATTTTCATAAAATGCCTTAATTTTCTTTACTATCTTTTACAGTAAATTGCTATTAAATTAAAATGTTTATTCTTTCGCACCGCCACTGGCCTTTAGCAAACTCTTAGATACTAGATTTGCTGCACCCTTACCTGTCTCTGGCGGACTATATTACGAATTATAGGAATCAGTCCTGTCGCGCCTCTACTGACCCCTAGTGGAATATATTAGGAACTAATCTACTCTTATCAACCGGCGAAAAATAACGATCCTGGTGCATATGCCACCATATTATTAAAATTATTTATCCGTATTAACCTTTACTAAACTGTGCCAGGTCATTGTGACTCCTAAAGAAGGTCCCGTAAACATTTCGTATACTACATATGTGGTATCAACGTCTGCTACCGGTCGTAGAATTCACTTTTGTTAGTGTTGGCGTTCTTCGAAAGGAATTGTCTCTTATTACAATTCATTGATCTCATTGTTTCCAAAATAAGTTCTTAGATAATACGCATCTGCAAGATTTGGGCGTTTTGTGTACTCTGCGCCGTTTTAGTGAATACTCTATTCCTTTGATCTCGTGGTATGAGTCATTGTAATTTAGCAATTTTCCGCAGTTATATTTGGTATGAGTAATTCTAATTTGACAAATTTCCACAGTAACTACTGTAAAATTCTATAACCTTCAGCAACAAGATGTTTATTACATCAATTACACAGGTGTGTGGTCTCCTGAATCTCATCGTTTTAAGTGTGCTGATTCCAAAATTAACATTAAATCATACCGCACGTGTTTGGAATATAGCCCATTTAGTACATTGGTAGTGGATGAAAACTTTCCTCCTTCCCAATTTATTGACTACATTCAGGGAACAATGTCCACCTAACCTTGTGACAATAGTTCTGTTAGCTTTACTCCTCCTTGTAGCCAGTCTTCGCTTCATAATTCATTAAACAATTCTAAACACATGTATCTGGTTTCTGTTAAGACGAAAAAGAGTAGGAGTCGGAAAAGTGCGGGAGCCTACGATTTCTCACTTTGCAGCAGAAACCTTTTTCTCCCGTTCCTCTGTAGAGGTCCTTCCGAAGCGAGCGCTAGTTCGACTCTTTCCTACAGCGTCGCATCTGTGAGAGTGCCTTTTGCTTCCCCGTCTCCCTCACATTGAAATGTGATATGCGCGTGTAGGGATTCGCCCGATCTCAATTCAAATTATTTCAAGTGAAGAAAAGAAAAGGAAAAAGAAAACCTCTTTTTCAAGAGCTTCTTCATCTAGTGTCGTATACTCCGGGACGACGATATCCAGAACTCTCTCCCAATACGGCGTCATACTGCACGACTCCACGCCAGAATAGTTTGTGTGTGTATGTGTGTGTGTGCGCGTGTGTGTGTCGCGTTCACTTGTTCCGAGAATAATGGACGAGCGCCCTGCTACCTGTCTGTCTGCTCTGGTTCCTGCTCGTGTCACATTCTCTGGAATATGCAACCTGTGGAACCGATTTCTTTACTTACTAGCAAAATTGTCCAGGCTTTCTTCCTATGCAATCCACGTGAAAGAGGAAAAGATACATTTTATATAAACCACAGTGTTTAAGATTATTTGTGATGCAATTGGTTCAAATTTTCATAAAATGCTATAATTTGTTCGTGAACGTGTCCGAGAAATCTCACACTCCTCCACGTGCACACACTTTCAGCCATTGCAACATCCGTGCGTATCAGGAACGTCAATGCGGGTGCGTATTTTGGACAGTCAATGGTGCTGCGCATTGGTCGATTAATACCCCACCTGCCGTTTTAGTGGAATAGCAGGCAATCCCAATAGGTATACACTAGAAGATGATTTCGGATACAAAGCTAAGAGTGCGTTGGGGCAAGAAAAATATTCATCATATGTTTTATGTGTAAAGCAATAACAGTTATAGACAAAATATCATTAACACACATCAAATGTTACTGATCGGTTGATCACGCCCAATTCACCCAATAATAAACGGCATAAAGTAAAAAGTATTATTTTCATACTTGTACCATTTTCTTCAGCTCATGATAACCGAAGAAAGTACCAAAACTAAAACAAAATATCTGAGCTAAAGAAATAAAAGAAATATGGAGTCAAGTTGAATTTGTGGTTATCTTCTCTAGTCTCTTTCACGGTAGAGATGAAAAGTTACCTAACCTTTTCATGACTATTTGGTCATGAAGAAAATAATTATCTAGTTAATATAATTTTAGAGAGATGTCTGAACAGTTATGTTTCTTTGGATATTTAAGTTCTCCAGAACAGCTTTTCCGGAAGATGTAGCTTTATGAATATGCCAATTGTCTAGGACTAACATTATAATATTAATAATAATTATTATTATTTATTTTTACAATACAGGCAGGTACAATAAACTCGTCAACATACAGTACTAAAAAATAGAACAAAATGGAAAACCTACTTTCAACGAATTGACGAATTTAGTTCCTTCGCGTGTGTTAAAACCTTCTATTGCCTGACAATCCATTTAAAATGTTACCACATCATTAGTTTACTAGATACAGAACCTCTTCAGTATCCAAAACAGATATCAGAAATATCTCGCTATCGTATTGTCGTTTGGCGAAGCTTCATGTTGACCCCTTCATGGAGTTCAGCCACCTCTTCAACGAGCGATAAATTAACGAAACCCGTTTTAATAATAATTCCAAGCACGCCATTAGCGCCGCGTGAGCAGTAACCAGCGTATTGTTCCCTGAGCCGCTTACATTTCCCTC
>BOPP01000032.1:9329217-9360424 GCA_017312745.1 Gryllus bimaculatus
CGGCTGTGGCCCCAACACAGCGCACAGACCGCCCTGCAACGAGCACGGGCAACTAGACGGCCTGGCTTACAGCGGCTGCCGTGGATCGGGTTCCCCTCCTCCGCCCTGCTTGCCGCTCCCGAAGCACCGGCTTTCCGGCGCGAGTCTTGCGCAGCTCCCGACAGCACTTCCAAACCTCCTTCACGAAACGTTGCACTCCCATTCTCGTGATTTTCGAACGCCCCTTTCTACACAAGTAACTATCAAGGCGGCTGACTAAAACACCTTTAGAAAAAAAAGTTTGATTGCGAATAATTGCAACTACATTTTACTAATAAAAAGTATTAGTCATTACATAAATAGCGTCTGTGGATAGTTTTATTCAAATGGAATGTTGCAACTTGAATACCTAATGAAGTGCATTCAATTGTAAAATAAATGTTCTTTATATGATTTTATCGAATGTTCATTACTAGATTTCCAAACAGGTAATGCAAATTACTATTTTCCGAAAAAGGTAGCCCTGAAAAGTGTGGTACAACTTTCGAAGAAAAAGGTGATGTTTCTCCTCGTACCTTGTACACCTCGAACAAATTATATATTTTTACTTTTTCCTTTTAACTTTTTTTACTATTTACTATTTTTACTTTTTACACACAATGAAGAGAAACGTACAGAGAAATTATTGTAATTCTTATCTGCCCATTTCTCAATGGTATGTGTGATTTGTCGAGCTTATGATGGTTTCTTGACTTAAAACGTGATGGCGCATTATTCAAGTAGCGGAGCCGTTCACTCTTCCGTTATTCATCGCAATGCTTAATTATTCATTATATACTATGTGTGCTTGATCTTACTATATACGTAAGCTAAAATAACTTGTGTGCGCCGCACAGGCGCCGAAGCTTTCGGATTAGGACTTACAGTCGTCCTTAGGGGGAGGGGGCTGGAATGGCACGGAACGCAGGTGCATAACACTCCAGAAGTATTTCGATAATTTCTAGGAATTTACTCAATTAGAGCAACCAGGTCGAAGGGCGTAACCGCGTGGCGTCGCGGCGATCACGTGAACGCGAGTATGACGACGCTGAGAGTATAAAAATCAGAGCGCGAGTCGCGTGGGCGGGTCGCTTGCAGAGAGGAAGACCGCGTGCGGATGAACAAAACTTGCTTCCGGGGCGGTGCGTTGGCGAGCGATGCTCATGGGACAGCTCATATGTCGGGAAGATGTAGTGGAATATCAGTTCCAATTGTGGCAGTGTTCGGTAATAGCACGCTGTGTGCGTAGGTCTTTGATTAGTGGCGAGGGCCATGAGTCAAGGATTTGATTGCAGGTAGTTAGGGATGGCTCACGTGATTCGCGGACAGTCTACCAGAGCTGTAGGTAGATATTTTCGTTTATTATTGCCTGTAAATAAAGTTTTGAATCAATCCCTGTAAATACCTGAGCCCCTGTCTGTGATTTGTAGTGAGATTCCCACAACGTCACTGTATGTTTTCTCTTCTCTTCTCTTGTTTCACTACTCTGTATAGAATATTCAGTTCTATTAATGTTCGCCCCTAAGCCGCCATCCTGATTGAGCTTTTTTCTGGGTGTACTCAATCGGTTAAGGCGTATGCCGGGGTTGTCCATAGTTTTTTACTTCCTGTTGTAAATGTACAGCTTGTCCGCCCCACTTAAAATGTTACTACTCTGTATGTATGTGAATTGAGTCGTTAGGCGAAACAGGCCCTGTGGCCTGAGTCTCGCCATTAATAAAGGCATTATTTATTATTATTATTATTATTATTATTATTATTATTATTATTATTATTATATTTTAATTTCACGAAAAAATGTTAGAAATTAATATTGAATTGAATTATTGCCTTATTTTACGTGGAGAGACTCAGGCCATGAGGCCTGCTCTTCCGTCTGACCACGCAAATTTCGCTACGCTCCTTTCACCGACTAACGGAGAAAGAAGGTATTTCTTTGGGCGAGAAACAGACGATTTGAATTTGGCTCAGAGACGTCGTTTAGGCTTGAGGATCTTTTACATGCAAGAAAATCTACTAACATGGGCCAGCCGGCTTTACTTACCCTCCGAAGGAAGGCGCTTCGATCGGGTTTGAACCCGCCAACTTGGCTACAACAGTTCGATACGCTAACCGTTGCACCATCGCCGCGCGCAATATTAGTGGGGAGGGGGGTTGTCTTGGTTGCCCAATCCCGTATCGACGGCCGTGGATGCGACGTGGCAAAGGAAGCGCACGGGCTGCCAGAGCCGCGCCCATAAAGCGCTTTTAGGAAGCCACACTGGGCGTCTGGTGGGAGCCGCGCCCTGGACCCGTCCACTCCACGGGCACCAAGCACTACATTTACACTTATTACGAGTACACAATACCCGCCGGGGTGGGGGAGGGGCGGGGGGCGGAGTGGTGTGGAAATAGAGTGGGGCGAGTGGAGCGGAACGGGGCGGGAGGGGCTGAGCGGGCGGGGCGGAGTGAAGCGGTGCGAGCGGGGAGGAGTGGAGCGGAGCAGGCGAAACGGAGCGGGGTGAAGTGGGAGGGGCGGAGCGAGGCGAAAACGGAGGCGGGGTGAGTGGGAGGGGCGGAGGCGGGGCGGAGGAGTGGCGCGCAACGGGGGCCGAGGAGGCGGGACTGGACGTGGCGTGGCGGGAGGGTTGGAAGGGACAGGGCAGAGGAGAGAGCCGTGGGGGGAACGGAGAGAGTTTGGAGGGTCGGGGCAGAGAAGCGGGGAGAGGCGGGAGGCGACGGAGGGGCGGGAATGGGTCAGGAGGGATGGGTCAGGACGGGACGGGACGGACGGGCGGAACTGAACGGACCACTTTTAATAGAGGTGGTCAAGAAGAGGCGGGACTGGCCGGGAGGGGCGGAGAGGGCTGAGCTGGCCGAGGCGGAGCGGGGCGGGGCGGGGCGGAGCAGGAAATGGGGGGCGGGGGTGCGGGACGGGACGGGACGGGACGGGACGGGACGGACGGGACGGGAAGGGAAGGGAAGGGAAGGGTAGGGGCGGGGCGGGGCAGGCGGGGCGAGGCGGGGCGGGGCGAGACGGGGCGGGGCGGGGCGGGGCGGGCGGGGCAGGGCGAGGCGGGGCGGGGCGAGGCGGGGCGAGCGGGGCGGGGCAGGGCAGGGCGGGGCAAGGGCGGGACGGGACAAGACTGCACGGAGCGGGACAGAGGAGTGATGAGGAGTGGCGGACGTGGACGCAACCCCGCGTGGGCGGAGCGGGCGCTTAACACGGAGGCGCGCTCCCAACCAGTATGAGGGCGTGCGCTGGCGAGCACGCGCCGCCCGGAATAAAGTTGAATGCGATATGTATCAGCGGATGCGTCGGACTTCCCAGTCGTATGCGCGTCGCGTCCGGCATCGCGTCGGACTCTTTACGAGCGGCGCCGCGGGGGGCGCGCGTTGAACCTGTTTAGGGAGCGCGACATCGAGTCGGCGCGGGACCTTCACTTGTCTGCGGCCCATTTTGGGTACGAACGATGTTCGATACAAGCGTCGCCGGTCCTTTTTCTCATCTCCTCTTTTATAGATCTACAAGCTGGTATATCCCCATTGGCCTGGCCTTGTATAATCATACGATACCATTCAGGATGTAAAAGTATATTCCAAATTCATTGGTTATTATCTTGTTAGAGTACTTGAGCATCCACATTCTTCTTCTTCGTTGATCTTTTGTCTCGTGCGTAATGTATAACTGGGTTCCTTGCAACCCAAAAATCCGGAAGAATTTGGTCGGTTAGTTCTGTGCCGCGCGAGTGGCCCCATGCTGAAGGCATATTTACATGAGGAGACAAGAAGGAATCTTCTGAATTGATCTCGTTTGGGCGGGTCGGCGTGTCATGGCACAGCGGGAGCGCACACCTCGAGACGGAGAGATGACCGCCGGCGCCGTGAGTGGAGTGGAAGTGGAGAGCGAGGTCGTCCTCTAATCGACTCGCCCAGCAGCCCGAAGACATTCTTATTCAATGGGGAGCGGGCGCGGAGCGGCGCGCCCGGCAGCTTGGAAGCGGCCGAGGCGGCCACTTTGGCCCTTAGAACAACACCTGCGGGAGGAGGGGAAGGCCCGAAGGGCGTGAGCATGAGAGGGGGAGAAGGCAGACTCCGCAGGTAAAATGGTCGCATTTCGGAAGTTTCGCCGAAAGGCGGATCCGCAGTAGGAATGGAACCGCGAGGATCTGCGTGAAAGACATGAAATAGCTAGAACAGGTTTTTGATTAATAAATGTTACCATTTTCTAGGGGTGTAGAGTGTAGAAAATGATCAACATTTTGCCATGAACATCTACTGGAAATGTGTATATAACAATTACGCATCTGACGTTTTACGCCCGAATTATAAGGCAACGACTTCCTGCCGAATGGTGTTCGTTAGGTACAGTTCTTGCAATCAAGGCTAATTTTTAGTATATGCACCTAGTGTCAAATGGTTTGCCGAACTATCAAAAACAAATATTGAACATCAATTCATTTGCATGAAATTCCAACTACAGCTCATTGACAACAAGGGGTTCGTGAAGATACCCTTTATAAGTAGGACAGAGAAGCAAGTGTTGAAACGAAGAGGAGGAGAGGGATAACGTGAAAAAACTATTTCTGAAAAGCTTCATTTTGAACAGGGTGGTGGGCGGGGCTGCACCAGGGCGCGGACGTTGGCATGGGCGTTGGTGCTGACCTCGTCACGTCCTGTTTTTCCCTCGCTGCTTTGATTTCAAGTATTAATTGATGCCGGGCGCGTCAATTCCATACTAATAAGTACGCGTAAGTGTAGTCAACGTCACGCGGGATGTGCGGGGTTTATCGCTGGATGCGAGGTGCTGTTGCTGAATCTACTTGGATGTGTTCTGTCTTCTGTCTCTCTCTCTCTCTGTCTCTCTCTGTCCTCTCTCTGTCTCTCTCTGTCTCTCTCTTGCTCTCTCTGTCTCTCTCTCTGTCTCTTCTTCTGTCTCTCTCTCTGTCTTCTCCTCTGGTTTACTCTCTCTGTTTCTCTTCTGTTTTCTCTCCTCTGTCTCTCTCTCTGTCCTCTCTCTGTTCTCTCTGGTTCTCTCTCTGGTCTCTCTCTTCTGTCCTCTCTCTGTCTCTCTCTCGTGTCTCTCTATCTGTCTCTCTCTCTCTGTCTTCTTCCGTGTCTGCTTCTCTGTCTCTCTCTCTGTCTCTCTTCTCTTCTCTCTCCTGTCTCTCTCCTGGTCTCTCTCTCTGTCTCTCTCCTCTCTCCTCTCTCTCTGTCTCTCTCCATGTCTCTCTCTTCTGTCTTCTCTCTGTTCTCTCTGTCTCTCTCATCTGTCTCTTTCTCTGGTTTCTCTCTGGTCTCTCTCAGTCTGTATTCTCTTGTTCCTCTCTCTGTATCTCTCTCTGTCTCTCTCTCTGTATCTCTCTCTGTCGTCTCTCATCTGTATCTCTCCTCTGTATTCCTCTGTCTCTCTTCTGTCTCTCTCTCTGTCTCTCTCTCTGTATCTTCTCTCTGTTTCTCTCTGTATCTCTCTATGTCTACTCTCTCTGTTCTCTTCTGTCTCTCTCTCTCTGTCTCTTCTCTCTGTCTCTCTCTTCTGTCTCTCTCGTCTCTCTCTCTGTCTCTCTCTCTGTCCTCTCTTCTCTGTCTCTCTCTGTCTCTCTCTGTCTCTCTCTCTGTCTCTCTCTCTCTCTGTCTCTCTCTCGTCTTTACTCTCTGTCTCTCTCTCTGTCTCTCTATCTTGTCTTCTCTCTGTCTCTTCTCTCTGTCCTCTCTCTTCTGTCTCTCTCTGTCTCTCTCTCTCTGTCTCTTCTCTCTCTGTCTTCTCTCTTGTCCTCTCTCTCTGTCTCTTCTCTCTGTTTCTCTTGTCTCTCTTCTGTCTCTCTCTCTGTCTCTCTCTCTCTGTCTCTCTCTGTTTCTCTCTCTGTCCTCTCTTCGTGTCTCTCTCTGTCTTCCTCTGTCTCTCTCTGTACTCTCTGACTCCTTCTCTGATCTCTCTCTCTGTTATCTCTCTCTTGTTATCTCTCTCTCTGTATTCTCTCTTACTGTCCCTTGTAATCTCTGACTCTTCCTGTATCGTGCTCTCTCTTGTATTCTCTCTCTTGTATTTCTGCTCTGTTATCGTCTCTCTGCTGACTCTCCTCTCCTCGTCGTACTCGTATCTTGCTCTCTGGCTCCTGGTATCTTCTCTCCTGTACCTCTCTTTACTCTCTTCGTATCTCTTCTCTCTTCTCTCTGGACTCTCTTGTACCTTCCTCTGTATCTCCTCTGTATTCTCTCTGTATCTCCTCTTCTGATCTTCTGTATCCTCTCTCTTGTATCGTCTCTCTGCTCTTTGGTATCTCTCTCTCTCGTATCTCTCTCTCTGGTAATCTCGTCTCTACCTCTGCTATCTCTCCTCTCTGTTCTCTCATGTATGCTTCCTTCTTTCTCCTCGTATCTCTCTCTCTGTATCTCTCTCGGTCTGGTATCGTCTCCTCTCGCTACTCTCCTTTCTCTCTCTTCGTATCTTCTCCTCCGTCTTACTGCTCCTCTCTCTCTTTTTACTCCTCGTACTCTCTCTGCTGACTCTCTCTTATCTCTCTCTCGTACTGTATCTCCTTCTCTTCTGTATCTCTCTCTTCTGTTTCTCGTCTGTCTATCTTCTCTGTATTCTCTCTCTGTATCTCTCTCTTCTCTGTATTCTCTCTCCTCTGTACTCTCTCCTCTCTCTTCTTTCTCTCTTCGGTATCTCCTCTCTTCCTCTGTATCTCTTCTCTGTCTCTCTGTACTCCTCTCTATCCTTCCTCTGTATCTCTTCTCTCTGTAATCTCTCTCTCCTGTATCTCTCTCTATCTTCTCCTGTATCTCCTCTCTCTGTATCTCTCTCTCATGCTACCTCTCTTCTGTAGTCTTCTTTCTGGTATCTCCTCCTCTGTATTCTCTCTCTTGTACTCTTCTCTCGTCCTGTATCTCTTCCTCTTCTGTGTATCTCTCTCCTCGTCTGGTATCTCTACTCTCTGTTATCTCTTCTTCTGTACTGTACTCTCTCTCTCGTATCTCTCTCTCTCGTACTCTCCCTTCTCGTGATCTGTCTCTTCTTCTGTTCTCTTCTCTTCTTCTCGTGTCTGCCTCTCTCTGACTTCTCATGCTCTGTCTCTCTCTCTCTGTCTCTCTCTTCTCCTTATAGCACCCATTGAGCAAGCATCACGGCCTTTGATAATTACATCAAGCAGCCATTTTATAACGCAAGCAGTAGTTCTAGTTTAACTCCGAATCATCTTTAAGATTTTCAATAACCATTTTATTATTCGTTAATACGTTCTATGGTTTCTTTCTTGTCCCTCCCTCTCATTTTTCAAGTTATTGAGACTCCGTATGCATTTTCCTCCGGAGCACAACACGCCTACAGTAGAAGAGTGACATTGTTTGTGTGGGTGGGTGAGTGGTCGTGTAAGTGGGGGGGGAGTAGAACAAGGACATGAGGAAGGAAAGATTCGTAGGGTGTATGACGCCGTTTGTTTAACCCGCATTTTTCCCTCGCGAGCATTCGTAGTAACGCGCTAGATTAGAAGGGTGGGTGATTGAAGCTGTGTGGTGTGTGTGTGGTGTGTGTGGTGTGGTGGTGTTGCCAAACGTCAACTCATTTCCCTCGTTAGTTAGTCTACACGCGCTAAATTGAAGGGTGGCATGTGTGTATGTAGGGAGGAATGATGGTTTGTTTGTGTGTGTTTGTCGTGTGGTGCTGGTAGTCTAAATGAGAGGTAGACAAATGAAGGAGAAAGATTTTGTGGGGTATGAATGTTTTGTTAGCGATATTTGATTATTTTATTTTTTTTATTATCATAATATTACTTTGGTCCCTCTCTTTCTAACTTCTCTCATTTTACGAAACTCTGGCGATCGCACTTCTCTTCGAGCGTTCCGTTACGTCCGACAAGTGCAGAATGTAGAAGGTGCATTGTGTGGTGTGTGTGTGTGTGTGGTGGGGTGGTTGGGGGGGTGGGTGTGGGTGGTGAGTGGGAGAGTGAATGGGTAGGTGGGTGGGTGGGTAGGGTTATGTGGGTGTAGGTTGTTAAGGGGACTTCCTAAGGTGTAGACCCGTTATGTTAACGGTATTTTTCACTTTTATCACCTGATATTCGATCTCGTCGTCACCCATCTTTATTTTCCGTTCATCGACACCTGCAATGCGACTTTCCTTTCGAGCGTTAGAGTCGACCGCGCTAGATGTAGAAGTGTGGTGTTGTGTGTGTGGTGTGTGTGTGTGTGTGTGTGTGTGTGTTTGGGTGGCTGGGATGGTGGGTAAGTGGGTGGGTGGGTGGATGTGGTTGTGAAGTTGTGTAAGTGAGGGACTTCCTAAGGTGTATGACCCGTTTGTTAACGATATGTTTTACTTTTATTCACACTTTTATTCACACTGATATTCATCTCTTCCCCTACCCCTCTCTCCATTTTCCGTTCATCGACAACTCTGCAACGCGCTTTCCCTGGGAGCGTCCGTCCGTCGAGAGGCGCGCCCGCGTTCGCGGAGCGCCGGGCCGCTGGGGCCGGGCGGCGGGCGGGCGCGCCCGCGAGGTGGGCGCGGGCCTGCTCGTTATTGGACGGCGCTTCGTTCCAGGAACAGCGCGATAACTTAGGAGGCGGCGAGCGGAGTGCTCGAGTCGAAGTGGCAGCGCCAGGCGAGGGCTCTCGCTGTTGCCGTTTGCAGGCGGCGCTGCCGTCGCGGACCCCCGAACGACTGCAGCAATCGGCGAATCTGCTCGTGGAAAGTTGCGGGGATTATTTTGACGGATAAATATTAACGTAACGTTTTCGACCAAGTTTACCATTTGTGTATAGATTATTTGGTTATGCAAGAGCGGTGGTTATAAATTTTGTCGATTTCGAAACTGAATTGTTACTTCGTTTATTACGATTAAATAACTCGGAATGATGTACATTTCCTATTTCAAATATATATATATATATATATATATATATATATATATATATATATATATATATATATATATTGTAGAACGTCCTTTCATACAAAATGATAGATATTTGAGCAGGACTCTTAAAACCATATTTTTCCCGAAAGAATCATATCCCTGGCCCGTTTGTTAGTGTACAGCTCCGACATTCGCCTGGTACTGATCGGAGAAATCGCGGAAAACTACCGATCACAGCAGTCGGCCGCTAGAAATCTTCTACAGAGAACGGCTGAATTCGACCTCGCTTTGGAGCTAGTGTTCAAACTTCTGCCATCGTCGGGAGTGGAGTTCTAGAACATCCCGCCAGAGACACTGCATTGACATCAGTTGATGCCCTGAGCCAGTTGATGCTCAAGCCGGTCATTTATTTGTGAAACCATCTCCTCCCCACCGTTTCTTTTTGCTCTCTTACCTCGTTGCAGATGTTTCTAGTTCATTCCGCTCTCGCTAAAGGGCACAGTCGGCAATCGCGGAATTTGCATCTCACCGAAGAGGGGTTCCCGGCCCCCCCGGGCGCAGGGAAGCGGTACCGCGCCTCTCGCTCTGGCGTCTCATTATATCCACGGCGCCATAAAGATTCTGGCGGGCGCGGAGGCCGGACGGGACAGAACAGGGCGGGCGCGCAACACTCTCCCTCAAACACAATGGTGTCGAGGCGCGGTCGTGACTGTAGTTCTACGTGGTGCAGCGCCTACGTCGGCAGAGTACATAAAGAGGTGATGTTGAAGCATTTGACACGTATCTGGTCATTTCTCTCTCTTGTAAGTAAACGAAACCGTTAGTTAGCTTCTAATTTCTAAGTTATTTCGTTCCAGCGTAGTGTTGTATCTCCAAAACTTTAAAGTTATAATAATATTATCGTACCTAATAATTTAAATTAAAAAATGTATATTAATTTAAATTGAAGAAAGAAAGTTTCCCAGCAGCGAGGATTATTTTTTTTCATAAAGGACTAGCTGGCTAGCTCTCGGCTAGCGCGAAAGTCGCTTAAAAATAGTGCCCGTCACATTTTCGTTGAACATCCTGAATTTTTGAAAATTTCGTGTTGCATATATCGGGAGAGATAATTAGATTTTTATGTTTCGTCCAAAATGAGTATGTCAGAGCGAGGACGTGTTGTAACGGTAAAGAGCATGGCGAGTTGCCCACGTGGAGTAGAGTTCGAGGCTCGACGCGGAAAATTTTGTTTCTAGTTGGAAACACTTCCACTGATTCATGTTGTAGTATAATGTTGCGGAGCCATTAAAAACAATGGGAGAAAGTATGTGCAGTTGTAGCGCTACTACTCTTAAATATAAAATGTCAGAATAATGTTACCGAAGGACGCGAAACACGGGCAGTTCCTCACCAACAGCCGTCCGAGATGCGTTGAATGACAGCTCATTTCACCTGACGATAGATGTAAACGAGAATGTAAGGTGCAAATGATTACACAAAACATGAGAATTCGTGACAAATATGGCAGTGAAAAAAAATACTGAAAAGATTCAAAAGGCCATTTAGCGATCGTCCACAGAGTATCTCCTAAGTGACTCGAACCGAAACACGCATCGTGCTGCGAATTAGATCGCATGGAAATACAAACATTTGGAGAGAAAACGCACACTGGTGAACGAGTGATCGTTAATGAATTCTGCAATAGCTACGTCAGGCAAATGTAACTATGCCTTGTTGAAGCGAGAATATGAAATCATAATTTAGGGATGTCGTTATTAAGAATTTCTGAGCCGTTATAATAGCTACATTTTTTACTTGTAAAGGCATGAAAGTGAGTAGGCGGACCCAACACGGGCGATTTAATGTAGATTACAATATCAAAAGTATTACAGTGTAGTAATCATTTATATTATTTAGGAAATTTCATGTTGTCTCATTCATATGAAGTAATCTTAAGCACATGTTAAAGTACTGTTAAAAGCGATGATTTCTAGTTTTGAACTCGCCATTGTCAGATAAAACCCGTAATATGTTGATTGTCAACATACAAATAATATTCTTATGATAAATGTGCTTGTCGTTACACAAATGATACTTATAATAATTCAGTGTCTTTCTCACAAACTCGGAATAACTGAAGAAAAAACTGAAGAAAAAGTTGGGGTATTAAAATGCAAACAATAGTGCAGGACATGGCTCTGCTGTAACGTTCATCCTTCGTGGCAGTGAAAAATAGCGAAAGTGGTTCAACATGGTTACACGACCCCCACCCCTCAAGAACGCAGCTCTTCGTTTCTGCGCAGAGTCATTTTCTGGCGCAGTCCGAACTTTGAAATTAAAGAAGAAAATTGTCATAACTTTCCTAATGCGACATTTCTAAAATGTCATGTTAGTAGACACTGATATGTTCATGCGCGAAAGATCATATTACTTTCATCCTCTGGCAAAATTGCCTCTAAGAAGTAGATTTCTTAAAATCTCTGTGAGAGTAATTTGTTTTTCTTGTTTTGTACTGTATAAACTACGAAAAGCTCATTCGCGACAAATGTTTTTAAAAAATCTTCCTTTCCAATGAGAAATAAAAATAAATGCACTAATGTTTAAACACTGAGATGGTAAAGTTGTTTAAAAAGAAAACGCCTTCAAACTTCGTAATAAAGTAGTTAGGAGGTTTGGAAAAAATAGTAACAGGCATTCTTGCAAGTTGCTTTTGGATTCGGCAACTACACGGGATTAATTACTGTTAATTGTCTCAGCGCTCGAGTATATCGGCCGTTGTGAATGCAAGCGCGAAGAGTTGCATCTGATTTTGATTGTGGTTGAATAAATATAAACAATTAGTTCCATTTCCATTCACCAATTCTCGTATGTACGTCTTCTCCAAAATATTTGTTTTTTTAAGCTCATTCTGTAACATTTCTTTAAGGTAGTATGTTCCTTAGATCGACCTCGGTGAAATACCCCCAGAAAGGACTTTAAATGAAAGCAAAATCTCAAAGTCAAGATTGTAAAAAATGGGCCCTTACCGGCCGTTTAATAAAATAATTGTAAATTAGTACAGGATCTTATGGAAAAACTTTCGCAGTCATATGTTTTTGTTTTTGGTAATTGAAAATGCTACATTGTGAAAGTACATGAATGATGTGGTATCGGAATCAGCATGTTTGTTGCGGTAAAATACATTGGAACGGATTTGGAAGAGAGAATGTTTCGCAAGTAACGAAAATATGCCGATGTGATGGCTATAGCGACAAATACCTGCTTGGTTGATAAGATGCATAGTGGCATGAATAGTACGTTGGACTGTCGCATGGAATTAACTGGACTTGTCCCTATAGACACAGAATGGCAAGGGAAACACACTGTGTTTGCTGAAATCATCTGATCTGACTAATATCGAGTTTCAGATCTGCGGTGTTCGGGTTATGCCGTATGTGGAATTCATCTCCCTGTGGCCACACGCCTGAGCATTACGTGCTTGCATTTGTTGTGGTCGTGTGGAATTATGGAGAGCGACTTTCATGTGGAAGTCTAAACGCAGATACAGTAGTAGCATCGTGTAGTATCAGTATCAATAATACTTATTTCCAATGCGAGAAGAAATTAAAAGAAAATTATGCACACTCCGGGTATCAAAAGGTGTTTATATTTTCGTAGACGTCCATGAATTATGAAAATAAAAAGAAAATAAATTTTTCAGTATCGATATTGACTGGAAAATGCTAATATTTGATTGCGTTCTTCCGTTCCTTCTCACGCTATACGTATCCAATGAATTCTAATCATCAGTGCACTTCTTACTACACAGCTGATGTCATGCAACAGCAAATATCCGGATAACAGGCCGCCCAGCCTAAATGTTATAAATGTTATGTGTATGTATTAGTGTTAAATGTTATGTAAATGTAATCACATGTTGCGCATTGGCACAGCAACTTTTTTATATTCTCGGTATGCCAAGAACTGTTCTACTGTATATACTCATGCTACGTCATTGAATTTTTCTCTAAGACATTTTTTTTATTTCTTTACTTCACTAAACCATTACAATGTAACATATTTTCATGCAGATTATCTGATTGTTTTTATTTATTATATTACGTATAAAAATTTGATTTGACTCAAACATGGAGTGGAACTTGTGGATGAATATTGGGGAAAATATTTATTTGAAAACAACTTAATACTAATTTCACATTTGATTGTTCTTCCAATTATTCGCTATTCCTTCTCTCTCTGAGTTTCTCTCTTTCTCTCTCTCTCTCTCTCTCTCTCTCTCTCTCTCTCTTTCTCTCTTTCTCTCTTTCTCTCTTTCTCTCTTCTCCTCCCCGCCCTCTCCCTCTCTCTCATACACACATTTGCCATTTTCATTTTCATCGAATCGTTTAAGTAACCGTGTCTACAACAGTCACATCAAATTTATTAGAAACAAAATGTAATCGTCTAATGAAAAAACAAGGAATATGTTATTAATTACAAAAATGTAGGGATCGAAGACAGTCAGATTGTCATTAGATGATAAATCTTATTGTCTTTTGAAGAATGAACATTTATCTTTGTTTAGGAGCGGATGCTCTACTGTAATTAATATACATTTCTCTCTAAAAGAAAAATGAGAATTGTCTCTAAGAATATCGAGAGTTATTTGGGATAACCAGCCAGAAGAAAATATTATTTCCACTCAGTGCCGATCTGCAGTGGCGCACCAAACATTTTTAGAAGAAGCTACAGGTGTGGTGTGCTGCCGACTTTATAATTGTAAAAAATCGTTTATGTTGAATTTAAAATTTTATTTTATTTGTTGATTTTGAGTTATATAGTAAGATTTTCTGTTGATATATTGAATGGCTGCCGTAACTCTCTGAAAGTAGTAAAAACTATAATTTTGGACATCAGTCATCGGCCACAATGTGGCAGAAACCACATGAATCCTGCCTTGGTTGCACCTCTGTTAATCTGCCATAAACGACAATTAACTAAGTAACAACCCACATACGAAGACAGGCAGATACGTAGTTTGGGGCGATCATGACTCGTCGCAAAGCGCATTAGTGAAGCAAACATTTATGTTGCGAAACGAGTCGTCAGCCGCCGGTCGGCCAGCCAGTGCTGCCAACGGTGTTTGCGGGGCTGTCGTTCGCCCAGCGGCGGGCGACAAGTCGCGCCAAGCGATCACGTGTCAACGCTATCGGCGGCCGCTCATCGCGCGATTGCCCGGCGCCGGACGCGACTCCAATTAGTCCCCCGCGACCAGGGCCCGGCAACTCTCTATCAAAATTGGGACAAAGCTCGAGGTTGCTACTATAGGATGCGCTAGTGTCGCCGGGTGCAGCTGCAGGTTAGGCTCGCCAACATTCCCACATACAAATTGGCCAATTTGTGAGAAATACGAAAAGTGTCTTCTAAATGTACAATTATTCATAGTCTACTTGTAAGAAACCTCTGAAGAAGCGCGAACGTAGACGTTATCTTTTGTAACATTATGATCCTGCTTGCGACCCGCGAACTCACGCAGCAGTCACGCACGTTAAAATATCGTTGGCAGCAGTTCCTGTTTTAGTTCCTGTGAAGAAGGTGATGCAGCAGAGCGCGGCACCATAATGGTTTCCACCACGTTATATGGGAGTTATAGGGCCCTGTCCCGACTGTCGATTCGGCCGCCAGCCCCGCAGTCACGCTCCCCCCCCCCACGCCCCTTCACGTGCAGCGGCCCTCGACAGCAGCGCTACGCTCGCTATCCTGGGAAATAACGCTCGTGGGCGCTTACTGGCACTACTCAAAGCATTTGCAGCCAGTGTTGAGAAAATTTTTTGAAAATGTCCGGGTGGGCTTCTTGTAAAGTACCCCCAAATTTTAAATAATGTTTTGTTTGTTTTTTTTTTTCAAAATCGCAGTGCTCGAGTCGAACCAGATCGATCGGGGAATATGAAATATCGCTCCTGGGCTGCAGTACTGGCACTACTCATAGCATTTGCAGCCAGTGTGCAGAATTTGTGGAAAATGTCCGGGTGGGCTTCTTGTAAAGTACCCCCAAATTTTAAATAATGTTTTTTTATTTTAAAAATTGCAGGGCCTCGAGTCGAACTAGAATCGTTCGGGGAATATCCACTTTGGGAAATCTCGATTTGCACGAACTCTAGTCCCTGCAAATTTGAAACAGATATTTTGCTTTTGGAGGGAAGTTTACCTAAAGCCTCTGCGATATTTTCTAAATTTTCTCAAAAATGGTTTCAATTTTTTTAAATAGTGTAAATTTAAAGAATCTGGGTCATCCTTTACTCAAGGTCATGACAGTCGATTTGTGAACACAGTGATCCCATGGGACAGGATCACGAATTATAATTATATGCTTTCCACTTTCGTTCCGAAAATATAAACTTTTCCTACGAATATTGTCAATTGCTTAATATTAATGACTTAATAATTAAATGTGAACTGTAAACCATTAGATAAAAATTGAAGATGCAAAAATTATTGTTTTTAATATGCATTTGTGGACGTTAACAACAGGAAAAGAACATTAATAAATGGAAAAATGGAAAGAATATAAAAATAATATCAAGGAAGATCTTAATTATAGAAATTCTTGACATTTTTTAATTATTAACAGATATCTTTCTTTTCTTCCTTCATTTTTTTTAACTGTTAAAATGGTTTGACTCACAAGCATGCCTGCATTAGTGGCAAAAGGTATGAATCTAACCCATGAAACTTTCTCACACTTCATTCGGAAATTTAAAGGCAGAAACAGCCTTCTTTACTTTATGAATATACGATTTTCCATTTATGAGATAGCAAAGAAGCAAGCAAACAAACAAGAATTGGTTACTACACGAAGAAGTAATTTTTTACGTTAGTACAGAAAAATATGTTCTCAATTTTAATAATATATTTGAAGTAACAACTCATGAAAACATCATTTTACATATAAAAAGTAAATAAGGTAACGAAGTAAGAAACTTACTTTCTCTTTTAAGTCCACCAAACGTGTAGAATTCTTTGGAGATCACCTAACAAAACGATGTTACCTTAGGTGATTTTAACAACAAACAAGTTTCAAGAGAATGGCAGGGTTTTAACGTTATATACCATAAATATGCAGAACAAATTGGTGATCGTAAATCAGCTCTTCAGAAAATTACAGCAATTTTCTATAAAAAGAACAGCAAAATGTAAGCAAAAATTTACGGCCCAGTATCTCTACGTGTAAAAGGTGCTGCTCTCCTTGAAACAAATAATCCTATCGCAATCATGACAAGACACTTGGAACGCACTGCAAACAAATAGACAGTCATCGGGCCTTTGTCGAAATGTCACGGCCGGCCGTGAAAGGACGCTAAAAAAGTGGTGCAGGTCTCATTTTCGTTGGAATCTCTGGATTTTCCAAAATTGTAAAAATTTAATCTCCTTTCAGCCACTTCATAAAACTAAAGTGTTGAAGACATATTTTTTTCGGGATGAAATCTGTTATTCAAATTTGGGTTTTGGAATAAGCTCATGAAGAAGTAGTTTGCGCATAATTTTGCATGAAATGTAGCTAAGTTTTTAACAATTATGTTTTCAAAAACATTTTTTTTCTCGTGAGTTTTTAAGGGTGGTAAAAGAGTGTGAACTTATTTTCAGCAAAATCTATTTTCGAAAATGCAAAACAATTAATTGTAAAAGTAGAATATTCATGATAGATCCTTAATAAAATTGGCATAAAACATTAGGAAGAAAAGGCCAGTTTATATTTTTAATACGAATACTTTTGTACATTATTTTTGCTAGATGTTAATTCAGTTTATATTTTTTCTATAAAACGGCTCCAATGCTATTTTTAATTTTCTTCCGAATAGTGAAAATGATGGAGGTCTGCGTTTCGGCGTCCTATCTGTATTTTGAAAAACTACATTTTTGCATTTTTCGTTGCTTTCAACTAATAAGTCTTTTTTCATTTTCTGTAATTTTAAAGCATTTTTCGCGTATTTCATTGTCTTTGATGTCATTTTAATCGTAGTTGCTTCAAATAAGATTGTGAGATGCAACAAATGTTCACCACAGAATTCCTGAGTAGTCTATTAGATTTCTTCGCTCTTATATTGTAATGTCAGCCGTTGTGTGTACTATGTAATCTGAGGTTGCTGTGGGACCTATCAGTGCAATTGTCGGTTCGGTCGATTTCGCGATAACTAAATACAGCCAAGTCTGATAAAGAACAGTCCAAACCAAAAGTTTGCAATCTGAGTTCATTTGAACTAAAGGGAGAAGCGTCGATTACTTCAGTTAATATATTCAACAGCTTGAGTTATTCATCTGAACTGATTTTTTATCAATTTTTTTACATCGTTTCTTTTATTTCAGGGCATTTTCAAAACATTTTAAGAGTATTTATTGATCATTTTTGGCAATATTTTGGTCATGAAAAGCCGCCCTTTACCTTATGAGTAAGCTTTTCAATTCTACTAATGCTGTTCTTAGAACTAAATTGACGTGAATAAAAATAATGTGGTACGTTATTTATAAGTGAATTGCGCTTGTGTACAAAAAGTATGCTTTATTTAACAACTTTATAAATGAAAGAAGAAGAGACCTTTCTATCATTAAAAAGTACTATTATAATGTGGCCTGAATGCAAAAAAGTTTACTTACGTGTACCTATCAAATTATATATAAGCCTCATTTACAAAATATAAAACAATGTAATTCAGTAGGTCATCGAAAAACACAATACTGTCATATTTAATAACAGAAATATTGAGAACCGTGGTTGAAACAAGATTTCCATTCCTCACTGCGAGTTCATACATAATCTACGTGTAAATACAAAAATCTACCATGCAAAAGCCGTGTACGTCTTTCGTGCATCATTGAGCAGAATGCACGCGGCGAGCTGTACGCCCTGCGTCTGCCTGCATGCCTCGCCCCGCCTCGCCCCGGCCTCGCCCCGCCCTCTCCCCGCCTCGCCCCGCCTCGCCCCGCCTCGCCCCGCCTCGCGCCTCCGGCCTCGCCCCGCCTCGCCTCGCCCCGGCCTCGCCCCGCCTCCCGCCCCGCCTCGCCCCGCCTCGCCCCGCCCGCTCGCCCCGCCTCGCCCCGCCTCGCCCGCCTCGCCCCGCCTCGCCCCGCCTCGCCCCGCCTCGCCCCGCCTCGCCCCGCCTCGCCCCGCCTCGCCCCGCCTCGTCCGCCTCCGCCCCGTCCCACTCCGCCCCGTCCCCACTCCGCCCCGTCCCGCTCCGCCCCGTCCTACCGTTTGCGCTCGTCCGCCCCGCCTCCCCTCCCCTTCCTGCCCGCCCCGCTCCGCCCAGCCCCCGCTCCGCTCCGCTCCGCCCAGCCCCGCTCGCTCCGCTCCGCTTCACTCGCCTTGCCTCGCCCCGCCCCGCCTCGTCCCGTTCCGCCCCGTCCCGTTCGCCCCGTCCCGCTCCGCCCCGTCCTACCCTGTTTCGGCTCGTCCGGGCCCGCCTCCCTCCCCTTCCTGCCCCGCCCGCCCCGCTCCACCCGTCCCGTCCCCGTCCCGTCCCGCCCCGCCTCTTCTTGACCGCCTCTATTAAGCGACCACCCGGCCGCAGATCGTATCCCGGGGAAGAGCCTCGGGCGCTGTACCCCCACCTCACCCCTTCCGCCGCCGCGCCGAGCCGTTCTCCGCGTGTGAGTTGTTGCGAAAGGGGGGGGGAAGGGGGTCCATGAACACGAGATCCAACGGCCGCTCCACATCTTTGGCGCTGACACCCACCCACGACTCATACGGTGAGCTATCATCACCGCCCAAGTGAGCGAGCGAGCGTGGTCCCTCATTAACCAATCCTTGCTGAATCAGTTTAAGGGCTACGTGTCCAACGCATGGCCTCCAAAACCTATTTTCAAACGGTATGTGCTTAAATGAATAGATAGGTAACAAAACTAAAATTAAAGATTATTTTTAGAATATGGCACTGTTGTACATAACTTTCATACGTTACATTTTTGCAAAAATTGCATTATAGTGTTTATACTAATATTACAACTCACAATTGCTAATATCGGTTTCTTACATTTTATGTTTTCGCACTTCCTTCGTAAGAAGAGAAAGTATTATAATCGGGAGCTGGAAAATGGGGATTTTTTTACCGAAACACTGAGTACCGGGCCCTGGTAACCAAAAAGTTTGTAAATTATATTATTGTGTGTGATAAATTACTTCCTCTGTCTGTCCGTCTGTCCATGGTCAACGCTAGTGCCTAAAACTTTGGGATAATTTTCTACAAAATCAATATTTTCCAATCGATTGGGAGGTATTTGAGACACTGAGATTTGAAACGAATATTTTAATTTGGAGGGGTACTTCAAAACTACTAAATTTTTTTCTGAAAAATGGCTCCCTTTTATCAAACTTTGTCCGTTGGTAGTGTAAAAGACGCTTAATAACTGACACAGGTCCTTTTTCGTTGCAATCGTTGATTTCAGGTAAATTACAATAGTTCAATTCGTTTTTATGCGTCTTCCTGCAACTACAATATAGAAGATAACATTTTCCATTAATCAAATCTTTATTTTTAAAGGCGGACCTTGAAATAATTTCGTGTACTAATTTTCGAAAATATGAGACGTTTTCTCAGAATTTTTCATGAAATTGGCAGTTTAAATTTTTTCTTAAAAACGACTCAATTTTTCATTTAGAATATCTCCCCTCTTGGTATCAAAAACAGTAAAAATTTGTACTAGTTCCATTCCCGGGAACATTGTTGTACTTTCGAAAATTACAGAAAGATAATATTCCAAATCTGTAAATTTGAAGATAGTGGTTTTTATCTTAAATGCAATCTAATCTAAACTGAAAAATGAAATCTTTAAAAAAAATCATGTATATTTTTTTAAAAGACGGGTAGTTTTCGCTCGATTTCTGCTTGAAGGTTATGCAAATTATTTTTAGAATCCTCAAAAACAGCATTTTTTTTTAATTTCTCCCCGGATAGATCCAGAAACAATAAAATGGCACAGTTATAATTTTAGGAAATTCGAATTAAATAATAGTATGTGCTGAAGTTGCACCTCTAGTTTGAATGGACGCCGTACTTGTCTCACAGTAAGCGAAGAGTGAACAAACAAACGTTTTAACTGTTATGATTTAGGTAGAGATCTTTTACATCAAACCTCGTGTATTATTAGCGTATCCTGGCGGAATGAATTATGGAATACAATGTGTCGAGAATAGATAACGTTAATAGTGCGTAAATGGAGGATAACCGTGCACCGAAACAATACCGCATTTCACAGAATCGGGTATTCGAAGGTGAATTGATCAGATTCAATAAGTTAATCAGCGTCAATAATATTACGCTTACTCTAAGCTTTTGAATATTTTGAAGTGAGCGTAGTATTTGGATAAAAGCTGTTTTGACTGAGGAACTACAAATCCGTAATAATTTTGCGAATTATTCGTGATTGTATAAAAAACATTTATACCATTATAAGCCCAAAATTTTCGGAAATATCTTAAAAATAAAACGATATATTCACAGCGGTTTTAGAAACGAGAATAAACGTGTTAGATAATTTCTTACGACCGATTTCGTTGATAAAATTTGTGCGAGTAATGCATGAATCTTATTTATGAATGCATGCTTAATCAAGCTTCCTACATTGACAATTGTGCGTCAAACATTGAATGTTATAAAAAATTGGTCTGAAAATATTGAATTTGCATGACTGATTTTCGATGATCTTTCTATTCAAAATAGATACCGTATCTTGCTTTTTTGTCTTTGCTAACACTAAAATGTCTTTTTTCTACTGACAAATTATGGTTGAATTCGGTATTCAGTATCCATTAGAAATGTTCCGGAGTGGCTGTGGTGCTCAAATGTGTTGTTATACATTCCGGGGCAGTGAAAAGCATTTGAACTAGTCAGTTCTAGGTTTACCTCTTATTTTGTCTTCAACCTATAATTGTACTCGAGATCATAAGTTTATCTGTGCAGTAAAAATTACAAATATGTTACAAAAAAAATGTACATTTTTATAAACCAATTAACAATAATTTGTTTTAAACTACAGCTAACACTATCATACGGAGTTAATAGCTCCGAAACAGCATCTACTTTCTCTTATTATTTGCATCGGCCACGCAGTATCATAAAACTACATGAACCAGCGAGTGTTTCCAACCAGCGTAAATGCTTCTCTCCGCGTTGGAATTCGGACTCAGGGCCTGAGATTTAACACGCCAGTCACCGTTCACTGACACCAGCATCACCTAAATTTTACTTTCCCGACACTTAAAAAGCCGTTGCTGCATTGCTGAACTACGCTCTGTGAAGTCACGGAAGTTATGCAAATCGAGACGCCACGAATTCCTGGGTGGTCGACCGTCTAGGAACCTTGGATGCAAACTGTGCTGAGCTCTGGCCGACGAGATAAAACACAATAACTGACTGGGACGTTACGAGACAAAATGCAAAATTTAACGGAGGATTACTTATACATGTATTGTGTGTGTGTGCGCGCGCGTATGCGTGTGCATGTTTGTGTGTGAGCGGGTGTGTGGGTGCGCGTGTGTGTGCGTATGTATGTGTGAGTGAGTGTAACAAAGAGTTTATAAGCTACTGTCAAGATCTGTCATTAGATTTTATTTTTAAAAAACTTTAATATCATAGTTGTAAGGACACACCGAAACAATTTTACACCTCAGTCATTTTCAAAAATTCTCAGATTTCAACTAAAAATGAGACTTGTGCGATTTTTGCCATCTAAAGAAAGAAAAAGAAACTTTGTGCCCATTTTTAAGACAATTTTGAAAATTATGTCACGGCTACATGTAAGGTACCCTCGAAAAAACATCAATCTGAAACAACCAGGATCACAAATTCGTTCAGATCAATCGGGGAAGATCAATTTTGGAATTGATACCTGAACGGTTTAGGCGCTAGCGTTAATCACGAGTGGATAAACGGACGGAGATACAAAAGGCGGATGGTTTGCCATCAATCTGTTTTTCGGTATCAAGTACACACAAAACGTGAATTCTGACTTCATTAAGTGTTATGGGAGGTAATTTATTTCATATATAAAGATATTTCCACATTTTCGATTCTATGGACTCACAACAGGAGTTTCCTGGTGAAAAATCGTAGGTTTGTGCTTCATCATTAATATACGTTCTCTTTATTAAGCACGTAGTAAAGCAATATAGTAAAATGACAGTTTTTTCGCCGACTAGTGTACAATGGTTTTTAGGCCTTTAGGTTCTCTTAAAATGCTTGTTACTTCTTGTTGCATCATAATGACACATGCATGTTATTGGTTGGGTATATCTCTGTCAACGACTTACAATAGGCATTAACCGAAATATCCTGGATTTTCATGTATATCAAGAGTCCACACAGTCACACACACACACACACCTTATACGCTCATGCTCTTGGAAGACCAGGCCATAACCGACACCAATCGTGTTTTCCCCCCCGGATTATCCCTCGCCATCTGTCCCATCCACTTTCTGCTCTCTGCTACAATTTACCCCGCTGACAAACCGCTTTCCGGTGCCGTCACTTTCACCACCACCATAGCCCCAGCCCCAGTCCCCGCCCCGCCCCGCCCCGCCTTGGCCACCGCCTGCCCCGTCACCGTCCCGTACCGCCGAGCCCCAACCCGCCTCCGCTCCGCTCCCGCCGCAGGCCCCGTCCCCGCTCGCGCCACTGCGCCCGCCATCGTTACCGCCCCCGCCTCCACCTCCCGCTACCCAGCATCGCCACCGCCACAGCCCCTCGTCCCCGCTCCTGCCATCGCCCTTCCAACGCTACCGCCACCACTCCCGCCCCGCCACGCCACCCGGCACGCCACCGCCACGCTCCCGCCACGCCACCGCCCGCCACCGCACGCCCTCGCCCCCACCCCACTCACCCCACCACTCCTCCCCGCCCTAGCCTTCCGCCCCGCCACCACTCTTCCCGCCCCCACCCCGCTACCGCCACCGCCCTCACGTCATGCCGCCATCGCCCACGCCACCGCCCTCGCCCTTACCAAACCACCACCACCACTACCACCATCCATCCTGCGTCGCACAGACGACATTCGCCTCCACCGCGCCCTCTGCCGCCGGACTAATTAATTTTGCGCGGCGCTCGGTCAAAAATCGTATTTCGCAATTATGTGTGAGGGCGCGCGCTCGCGCGGGGGGGGGGCGGTCGGGCGAGCGCAGCGCCGCGCGTGTGCCGACGCAGAAACTTCAATTCGCGGCTCGCGGCCGCGCACAGGAAGCGAAGTGGGCGTGGGTTCGGACGGGCTCCCTTTATTTGGCCCCCACAACATTTAGGACACGGCATTTTTTTTTGCTAAAGGTGTTATTACATTTTCTCTATTGTTGTACGGTTGCTTCACGAATATTTCTGGGTCCAGAAATGGTGAAATACGTCTCTGAAATGTGGTGTGTTCGTATTTCGCTTCTCATGGTACAGCTCCACGTTTCTCGTCATGGAATTAAATATGTAATTTCGAATTGAGTGTTATTTCCATTATTTACATGGGATTTGGGTACGTTGTACGCCTATTGCTAATAGGAAATCGCGGAGTGAAAATTGCTATCGCATAAACACTCGTGGCATTCAGTTACATTACTTGTAGTTCTATAAATTAAGTGAGATTTTGAGGGGGGAGGGGGACAAGGGAGATCTCACGCATATACGTGGGGGAGAGGGGTGTCTCGGTAAATGTCATGTATTTGTCGCTAGAAACAGTGCTAAATTTCGAGAAAAGCGAGACAAGTTAAGTAAAACACGTTTCTGTTCTAAAATAAATCTTGCACAATAATTATTATCGCAGTTATGTGAATGCTACAATAAATAGAATAGTTTACTGAGAAAAATAATATAGCAAAAATTACCAAACTTTTTATCATTAATCAGATATATCTCAGTGCCTGTACTTTTACATAAATTTTAAAGAAAAATTACCGAGAATGAATTATTGCACTGTGTTTAGAAGTGCAATAATATTCATTGTAATTCAGTCACTCAGTTTTCTAAATACTAGTCATACGTAGTCTTAAAAATATATAATTAAGCAAATTATGGGCTTTAAATAAATCACAATCACAAACTAACGTATTTACATTAAAAATACGACTTTGAAAAATCTTACATGAGATTAGAAAGGGATGGGTTCGAGCAAAATCTCACGACATCTCATCAATAGAAGATGAGTCGTAAAATCGCCAAAATCTCCTCACGTAATTTATGGATGGCCTCTTATCAGTGTTGTGATTAATGGAAAAATCTTGTCCTTAGCGGCCGTCAAGATGTTACCGCCTGACCGGATCGCCGAGATTGCTAACGCAGTAGTGCTGTAGCAATCTTGGACCGAAGGATCGTGGGTTCGAGTCCTGCCTCGGGCATGGTTGTATTGTGTTCGTCCTTTCACCTCATATCATCATCATAACGTGTCATCCTCACAGTTACCATACCGTTACTCGCAATAGTGGTCGCTAATGACCTAGAAGTTGATGCGATATTAAATAACAAATAAAAGTATGTTGTCAGTTTTTTTGCTACAGAAAGACTCATAAAGGTAACTCGCTGAATTGTTACTTCTGTCGGAGGATATTGTATTGGTTATTGGTATAAGTGTAAAGTGTAATCAAAGGACATTTCCACATTAAATAATTAGAGAGAGGAATGCGCCGCCACCAAAAAGTGTTCTGTGCAAACTTCTCCAATGAATACTTCAGAACACAAACCCATGCATGTCGAGTAATACTAGTACATCTCACAGTACAAATACGAACCATAATAACCTGGTTGGAGCATTTTGAAGAGTTTTCCAGAGAGAAATTTTGATTATTGAGCTCTCGTGTCCTGCCATTGCCTCCCTTCTCTGAGAACGAGGAGCCAGGCTGGTGATAAGCGAAACAGAAGATGTCTTTAGGGAGGAGAGTAAAAGAACACTCGCTCACTGGTGATGCTTCGTTCTGCGTCAGTGGTCTTTAGAAGCATGTGCTTTGCTGCACGGAGTTAAGAACTTCACAGCAGAAGCGGCCCCCGGCGCGCCTGTTTCAGTAACCTACAACCTTACACGATCTACAGTTACAACAAAAGACTCAGGAAACCAGTTAAGTAATGTCCATAGCCCTATGTCCGTTTTTATGACATCTTACAAACGAGTTAGAGGCTGATGCGTGGAATATATATATAACTATTATATTTTCCTTGAAGTGGTAATCTTTCTGCAATAATCATTTCTTCTTTTCTAAAATTAGAAACACTACTTTCAGTGGGCGTTAGAATCATCTAATTCAAGAGTTTTCAATTCTCTAGGATATTCTATATGAGTATATACACACCACGTATCAGTTGCAAATTTGTGATGGTACAACACCACATATTTTCTCGCATTATTTGTAACGGATATACAATATTATTCCCGGGTGCGATTCCCGGTCGGGGCAGATTATAGTGCGCGCTTTCCTTGCAAAGTCCAATATTATACGCAACGTGGTTATTGTATACGCTTTAGTATTACTACATATGAACTAATAATACTTCAAAGAATATGCTGGATTACTTCTCTGCATGCCCTGTAATGCAGGCCCTTCGGAGAGCCTGTTTTTAGTACGAGAGGTGGTGGTTGTTTCATCTCACCATTGGATGAAGAGATACGGCGCCGACCCTCCCGTAGGCTTTCGGGAGGATACACATACAGGTACCTCGCACAAGCGGGTAACGCCCCCGCTGGGAGACGCTTTAAGCCCTGACTGGCAGGAAGCGGAGAATAAGGGACAGAATACAAGATGGACCCGCTCCCGAAGCCCTCAGACGTGTCCTCCATTGCATCTGTAGGTGGTCATCACTCTCCGTTTACAAACGCTAGGTGCGTAGCTTTACATATCATTATGAGAGCGTCCTTCATTTGATCTCGCTCATTAAACCACGCCCTTTTTTAAAGGTCTGTTTTTAACAACTTGGCCATATAGCGACGACTGTGACTGTATGGAGAAATTTGGGAAGAACCCGCACGTACACACACACACACACATACACACACGCATACACATATACATACACACGCATACACATATACATACACACTCATACACATACACATACGCACACATACACATACTCATACGCACACATACACATACACATACGCACACGCACACATACGCACACATACACATACACATACGCACACATACACATACGCACACATACACATACGCACACATACACATACGCACACCTGACTGCGTATGTTCGAGAGCACATAATATGCTCACGTGAAGCAATTCTCCCTGCGAGATCAATTGGAATCGGAGCTTCGTTTAAAAATCGCTCAATAATTCTGCCTCTCACGTCTAACTTGTTATGTATTGTTTTGGCCTGTCTTATATGAGAATCGTATTCCATTATAATGGCTAAGAAATCTAAATTGCAGCCTTAAGCTCGAAGCCGTCTTAAGATTTTACCGCCTGACCCGAAAGCATCTGCCGAGATTCTGCATAAACGCAAAGTGTAGTGCACTGTAGCACTTCTTCGCGACTCGAGAGGAGTGCTGTGTTGCGAGATACCCGCCTCGAGGGAACAATAGTCGTTGGTTATTGTGTCGAATCAAACTTTTCGACCGTGCATTTATCGTTCAGTCATAACGTTCCGAACCCAATTAATCATCTCCTCACGAGTACCAATACCGTTACTCGCATCTAAGTTGTCGTCTAATGATTCCTGAGTCATAGTTGAATGTCGTATATTAGATTATACACATCTCAAAAAGTCCTAGTTGAGCAGTAATTTTTTTGCCATACTAGAAAGACTCATGAAAGATATAACGTCGGCTTGAGATTTTTCTTACTTCGTGAGATAGTGGATATCATTGTATTGGTTATATTGGTTTCTATAATGATGTTATACTAAGGTGTTAAATCCAAAATAGAAGACTATGTTTCCACACTCACAATTCGAAGAGAATGTGCGCGCGACCACCAAAATAGTGTTTCATAGTGCGCTGCCAAAATCTTTTCCTCCCAGGACCGTATACTTCAGAACACAACTCTCATGCATGTTTCTTAGTAATACTTTATAGTTAACTACCACTAGATTACATAATCCACAAGTTTTACAATCGAATCCATAATTTAATCCTGTGTGAGGAGACTATTGTTTGAATGCTTTCAAAAGAATGATAATATTTTTGGATTTAGTTTGAGAACTCTCGTGTTCCTGCAGCAATTGGACGCTGCCCTTTAACTCTCTAGATACGTGAGTCAGCCTAGCTTTGTGTGTCGATAAGCTAAACAGATGATGTCCTCGGGATGGTAGGCGGTGGTAGAGTTAAGTACTAACACACTCTCTCCGATGTCTGTGTGTTGCTCGTCTCCTTGCGTCCCAGTAATTTTGGTACTTTCCTTCCATGTTCTCTCTATCTGTGTTATGGAACCTTCAACAATGGTGCCAAGAAGCGTCCCCCGAAAGGACGAAAGGCCAAGATAATTTGTTTTTCCCGTCCCTTTTCTGATTTCTTATAGAGTAAACCTAAATAATCTATACCCGTTCTTCTCTTTGTTTTGCTCTATCTATCTCAGGCGTTTATCCACCATTGAACGAGGACTCAGGAACCCACTGTTAAGCTAAATGTCCATTAACTTCCTTGTCCCGTTTTTGTTGAGTTATCATCTTCTTAACAAACGAGTGTAATGGCCTGGATTGCTGGCAAATATTCAATATCTAATTATATATAACTATTAGTTTATATCCTGAAAGTCTATTGTGAATCTTTCTGCGATATATATCATTTTCTCTTTATTCTTAAATTAGACGATCATCTTACTTTCAAGGGGGCGTTTAGAGAACTCATCTAATTTCACAAGTCATATTTCGAGAGTTCTTCTTTATGACATATATCAATCTATGGGTAGTATATAACTACTCACGTATCAGTTGCACTAATTTGCTCCATGCGTACAAGACGATTCCACCACATAGTTTTCCGTTTCGCAATATTGTGTAACGGCCTATATTACTCCAAATTTCCATTCCCGAGCCCGCTTGCCGTAACTTTCCCGGTCGGGCATTATAGGTGCCGCCGCTTTGCCTTTGACCACTAGTCACATAATATTTATTACGAACATCATCTTTGTGTTGAGATTGTATACTCTTTTAGTTACATTAACTTACATATGAACTAATAATACTTCAAAGATCTGTACTTGACTAGATTTATACTTCTCTGAGTGAGTTCATGACCCCACCCGTCAATGCAGACCTCTTCGGTAAGTCTAGTCCTTTTAGTACCCCGGAGAGTTGTGTCTGCCTGCTTCATCTCACCATGCGTGATGGATAGAATTACGAGGACGCCGACCCTCTCTCGTTAGCGACAATTTCGGCCGAGTGTATTGTTTACGACATTAAATCGGCTACCGCACAAGCGGGGTAATACCCACCCGCCGGTATACAGCTTATAAGCCTCGCCTGCAGGCCCGTAGAGAATAAGTCACACAATACAAGATGACCCTACCCGTATAGCTCCTCACCCGACGAAGTGTTCCAAACATCCATTGCATTCTGTTAGGTCCCTGAGTCCATCTCTCCCTGTTACTAAACGCAAACTTAGGCTGCGTCTAGCTTGTAACATACTCATTATCTGAGAGAGCAGTCACATTCTATATTTGATCTCCCTCATTATAATCCTACGCCTCTCTCTTTTAAGTGTCTGTGTTGTAAAGACCTATATCTTTGCCACATTTTTTTACAGCAACAGAACATCTGCTGATCTTATGAGAAATTTGGGAAGAAAAATCCACGTGCACTGCTGACTGGTTTTTGCTTACTTGCACTACCACCACCACACATATCTCTAAAGTTGACTACAAGCACTTACATCAGCCTTTAATTGGTACTACCTACACACGCAATCACTGCTATCACATACACTACACGCCATTACAGGCAGATAAAAAATGGCATCACACACTCATACCACATACACATACGCACACATACAACATACTCATACGCACACATTCAACCGAGCGTGACTGCCACCAACATACACATACGGAAAGCACACCGATTTTACCTCTTACGCACAACATTACACAATACGTGCCATCTACTTATTATACACCCCATAACGCACACAACACAATACGTCTACATCTATACCACCACTTAACAGCACACAATACACCTATTACGAGCATATCGAAGTACACATGACGCAAAATCAAATACACATACGCACACATATATCACCATTTTATCGCAACACATACATTCTATATCCCCACACGCGTATACACAATACGGCACACATTACACATATACGCAGAAACCACTATACCGTGCATCCACTCCATCTACATTCTATCTACGATAACCCACAACATATCAACAAAAATCGCAACACATACACATACGCACACCCATTACACAGTACGACAACTTCCCATCACACATTACCCTACTATCCATTCACCCACATACGCACAACAGTACACACTCATCGAACACACTGATATACACATACGTGCACGATACAGGCGATTAACGCACAATATACACATTTTACGAGTCACATTTATACATCATTACGGAACGACATATCACATACGCATCACATACACATACGCACACTATCTCTATCGAGTGACGCACCATACATATCAAATACCACTCTCCATAATCAGCATCATCAACATAAGTGTACACATTAATCACCATTCTACCCATACCCACACATACAACACATACAAACACATACACACAGATACAACAATCACCAACCATACAGCACACATACACACACACATACACACACTATACCCATGCTTACTACACGACATTACATACACGCCATTATCACTCTTTACGTTTTGGCGACATACTCCTCACGCGGCATGACGAGCACACAATAACACACGCATACACACCTCAGCATATACAACTCGCGATACACGAAATCATACACAGCGGCATACGACACACATACTCTACGTGAATCCCATTACTACACACTGTTATTCGCACGTACTACATTACTACACAACACCTACACGGCTGTTGATAACTCTACCCATACAATGACTGCTAATTTACACAAATCGACTATTTACTACACGCCCATCCTCTACCAACGGATCACTACTCTGTCTATATCCAACACACGAGTATCTACACACATCACACACATAACACACACGAGTACACCACAATACAACACAGAGTAACAACACAAAACATTTACACACACAATCACACACACAACAGAACCTACTCACTCTCACTATAGCGACACATCTCATATTCACACACATACATCCCTACATAACACAACACATCCCTTCTATTAAGCCATCCAATATCTGAAGTGGCAAGTGGTTGGATCTTCGAATCCGATAAAAGGTAGCTCGGAGTGCCCGCATTCGGTCTAAACATCGTACCCTCTCTTAGTCCAGGCTCGGCCTACACACGCGAATCTATATGGTCCTATTTTAATCCATCATGAGAAATCATTTTCTTTTGCTCACAGCGCTTCGTACACACTCGACTCGGTGCAGCGGAGTCACATTAGGCAAAATCCCCCGCATCACTCGCTTGTCCCATCGAACTTCTATGCAAGCTCTTCTGTCAACAACTTATGTTGACAAATTCTTCTTCCTGCTCGCGAATTCCCGTCACTCGCCTCCCCCGCCCTTCCCCTAGCTTCCTATCGTGCGGTACTCCCCCCAACCTACTGAAGACGTGTGGCGCCAAGGTTACAATGACCGTACATTCACAAAAATTTGTCCATAATTAAAACTCAAATTGCGGCGGCCACTAGCGCGACGCGGCCCTCTCTTCGCTTTGCACACAACGCGTGGCTCCACACTTTGCGACCTTCGCCGACCCCCCCCTCGACCCCCCATTGGGCTCCGGTGATGTTCCGCTGCTCCTTCTGACACGGCTTCCTGTTCGCTCGTCCGCCAGGTGGCGGCGTGCACGTGAACGAGTCGAAGGTACAAATACTCGGCAACCACACGATGGGCAGAGTGTTCGCAGCCTGCCCTGAGCTATTTAATGATAGTGCCGAACTCGAGAGTCTTACTCATAGGGAGAGAGCTGAGCGTGTGGCGACATGGGCGTGGGCTGTGCGACGTGAGGGTTCTGTTGGCAGGTAGGGAACTGCGATCATGAGTATGTTGGCGGCAGCGGTGCAAGCGCGGGCTGCCTAGGTAAAGGTGAAGATGTCGTTGTGGCAGTCGCTCGCGAGGCCGAGTACAGAGGAGCCAGGAGAGTGAGCGGATCTTCCACTATGCGGCTAGTGGTAGAAGAGCGGGTCGGCCGGATGGCGCTGTAGAGTTTGCGGCGTCTATGCAGAGACGAGTATCTTCTTTCCTCTTTCTGCTGCTGTGCCGCGGTAGTCGGCTCATGGAGACGATCTATCATCTGTGAAAA
>BOPP01000032.1:9400967-9426963 GCA_017312745.1 Gryllus bimaculatus
AGATTTTGTGGGCTTGGATGGAATCGTTGGCTATAGGGTCATGTTCAGCTGAGGCAAAGTCGACTGGCTGTACAATGGCTCTAGGCAAGTTTGTAGTGGGATTTTAAGCTTCTATATAGTTGCACCTGTGCGCTCTCTGCATTCATAGTATAAAGGTGTATTTTAAGGGACGAAACAGAGATTGTATTTCACGCAGTGCTGTATTAAGTGACATTTGAGGTTGCGAGTAGGAAAGAAGGAGGCATGGGCTAAGTAGTTCGCGGTTGCGGCGGCGATTTACATTTACGCTAAGGAATAACAATTTGAGTTACCGACCTTGTGTCACATTACGACTTGCTTTGAACTACCTTGCACTGGTTTTTTTTTATTTTACACTTGCCTGAAGTCGCATCATCATCTTTAAATATTCTTCATGGTTGAGCCTAGATTAGCTGACGTCGGTCAGAATAGTGAAAGTATTGTGTGTTTTTTGTTTACTCGCTTCCTCACGATGTTTTAAGAACGCACGGTGAGCTCCTGTTTATGCCCATGTTAAATTACTCTATATTGAACTATCTCAGAAGCTACTTTAAAAGTTACAAAGTTCTAGGTACAGTATATTCTGTAACTATTCGTTAATATACTTAGTAGAATTATTTGAAAAGATATCATAAAACCGTAGCTTCAGTCATATTTACATAAACATTATAAAAATGACAATTTTTTATCTTTAATAGTTCTGAGAAAAGAAGCCGATAACGTCAATATATATTCTTCAAGAACGAATGTTACGTAAATTTAACTATTAAATACATATTTTCACGTTTTTTGTGGAGGAAAACTACACTATATGGTGGAACATCTTCCTTTAACTAAAATTTCCATTTCTCTTCATAACTCTTGCTCTTAGTAGATGACATGTCCAACAATAAAGCACATAACGTAGGCAATTGCTTCTTTTGTCGAATGCAGCCGGGTTTAAGACGCGCAGCCGGGGGCATAGAGCTCTGATGGCTTTAGGGCCAGCCTGCGGAGCCGCATCTGTAATCTGCGTGACCCGGCCGTGAGGCGAACAGTGCGCGCATCGTCTACCTCGGAAAGGTCGAAGCGCGTCGGGCTTCTCTTCGCGCGCTGCCTCACGACACGCTTGCTGCCTTGGGTGCGAACGGGAGCGGAGCAGCTGAGCGCGAGGGGGAAGACTCGCCATCGCCGAGGGTACGCGCGGGGAACGCGACGCCGCGCGCCCAACCTGCCACGCTCCAATGGGCCCGGAGCGCAAGGACACTTGAGTCAAGTCCGTGCGTGGCGAACAGTGGTGAAGAGTGCAGCGCGGAATGATGGAAGAATGAATGGTTATGTATATAATGAAACTAAGTTATGAATGATGTGTGAATGTAGAAAAAAAACAACAATTAACCAACTATATATAAAATAAAATTACGTAGAATATATAAAATGTGAACTAGAAAACTGATTTTAGTGTAAAGTTAGTAATGCCAAGTCAATTAAGATAACTTTAGGGTTGATTGTAAGTTAGTGTAAGAAAAAGCACCGGCCTGTAGTTGCTTAAGCGCAAGGCAGCAGCGTATTAAAAAATCATTGAAATAAAAATTCCCTTCTCCACAGGATACTGTGGAGGGGACAAAAGATCTGCGCCGGTGCAATCGTGCGCGGACGGAGCCGGGTGTGGTGGTCGTCGACCTCACCCCCCTCCTTCGACGGTTCGGGAGGCCAATGGAGGGCGAGGCGCGGCCTGGGGGCTAAGCAGGGTAATGAAACGCCTAATGAAGAGCGCGCCGCGTCGCAAGCGGCGGGGGAGAGACTCGCTGACGCTGGAAGAAGCGACGAACCTTTCTTGCCTCGGCACGGGAAACGCGATGTGACAATTTACAAATGACGAAGATTAAAAAGATATTTGAATGGAATGGCCGGTTAAAGTATCAAAGAGGGTTTTGCCGGTTCCGCGAACACTGCGCGACATATTGTAGATACGGCTTGATTGCTCAAATAAACTGAGCCTTACAAATAAATAAGAAACAGAATTTAATGATAATAAAACCAGCGACTGAACAAATTCAATTAACTACAAAAGCAAGTGGATGATTAAATCTGCACCTCTTATATGGGTTAAAAGCGAAATAAAATAAATTAGATACAAAAATATTTACGTACATCATAGTTTTCATATGTTGATAAACGAGGAGCGACGAGCAGGATTTTCAGATACTTTTCAAACTAAAAAGCATTCAATATATAATATTGGAAATATCTTATTTTGTGTAAAATAATGTCTTTTTTGTAAACCTGTGCCACTGCTGATAATCAAACAGAGGAGGACTAAAGGAAGACAGGCGTAATATACTTCAGTTCGTGTTCAATATTGATAAGTAGTTAATTTTTCGATGTTAGCAACAATTGTTAATATGAAGTAATCTGTAAACTACGTTTTCAAGTTCTTTTTTTATTTAGATCAATAATAAAATTTGACTACTTTTAGACTAATACTACAAAATACAAAAAATCAAAGAATTTTTATTTTTGTTGGTGCTCAGTCAGGAAATTATTTCGTTTACTTTTCTTTTATTCTTTGCATCACAGTAAAAAATAATTTTAGCGTTCAACTGATTATTTTATGATTAATGTGTAGAAACCAGTTTTTTTAACTTTAGTGTTTATGCAATTATTTTGAAGTATTCCTTAAAATTCCAAGTGGTACCACACTAGTAAAATGAGCTAAGCAGCTCCCTCACAAGTAAACAACCATGTTTTCTACAAAATTATGTAAATATCCGATAAGAGGCTTACACTACTTAGCTCGCCGACAGGAGCAACTACTCGCCAGTCCAACAGCGTGATGTGTGTCGGCGAATTGTCGCTCCCTTGAATGTGCTTCAAAGATCGACAACCCCGGTGGGGTGTGGCGAGCACGATGTTTGTCCCTCTGCAAAGAGCAGCACTCTCTACAGACTCGGATTGGGAGCGGTCGCTCGCTTCTCGCGCGAATAACGATTGTGTGAGTCACCTGAAGGCCCACGCGGCGACATCGGCCGTGCCGCTGGAAGGCCAGCGCGAGGGGGGAAGGAAGTTCTTTAATTGATGAACGGCGCCTCAATCCGGCATTCAATTTGGAGCGCCTCGGCGTCACACACCGGGGGACGGGGCCGGAGGGCAGCGGCAACGAACGAGATTCCAGTCGGTAAGCGAAACGAAGACTCGAAGTCGGTACCGAAAAGAGACTCACCATCGGTAACGAAACGAGACTCACAGTCGCTAACGAAACGGACTCAAGTCGTTAACGAAACGAGACTCCCAGTGAACGAAACGAGCCTCACAGTCGCAACGAAACGAGACTTCAGGTCGCTAACGAAACGAGACTCAAGTCGCTAACTTGTTAGGGCCGTGTTGTTTGAAAAAAACGAAGAGGGAAAAAAAAAAAAACCCCCTTCACAGTCGCTAACGTGAAACGAGACTCACACTCGCTTAAACAACGAGACTCACACTCGCTAACGACGAGACTCAAACTCGCAACGAAACGAGACCACACTCGCTAACGAACGAGACTCACACTCGCTACGAAACGAGACTCACACTCGCTAACGAAACGAGACTCACACGTCGCTAACGAAAACGAGACTCAACTCGCTAACGAAACGAGACTCACACTCGCTAACGAAACGAGACCACCTCGCTAACGACAACGAGACTCACACTCGCTAACGAAGAGATCACACTCGCTAACGAAACGAACTCAACACTCGGCTAACGAAACAGACTCACACTCGCTAACGAACGAGACTCACCTCGCTACGAAACGAGACTCACCTCGCTAACGAAACGAGAAGAACTCACCTCGCTAACCAGAAACGAGACTCACACTCGCTAACGAAACGAGACCACTCTCGCTACGAAACGAGACTCACACTCGTAACGAAGAGACTCAACACTCGCTAACGAAACGAGACTCAACTCGCTTAAACGAAACGAGACTCACACTCGCTAAAGAAACGAGACGTCACCTCGCAAACGAACGTAGACTCCGACTCGCTAAACGAAACGAGACTCACACTCGCTAACGAAACGAGACTCACCTCGCTAAGAAAACGAGACTCCACTAGCTAAACGAAACGAGACTCACACTCGCTAGAACGAAGACTCCATCGCTAACGAAACGAGACTCACACTCGTAACGGAAACGAACTCACACTCGCTACGAAACGAGACTCACACTCGCTAACGAAACGAGACTCAAAACCCGCTAACGCGAGACTCACAACTCGCTAACGAAAACGAGACTCACAACTCGCTAACGAAACGAGACTCACACTCGCTAACGAAACGAGACTCACACTCGCTTACGAACGAACTCACATCGCTAACGAAACGAGACTCACACTCGCTAACGAAACGAGAACGTCACACCGGCTAACGAAAACGAAGACTCACACTCGCTAACGAAACGAGACTCACACTCGCTAACGAAACGAGACTCACACTCGCTAACTGAAACGAGACTCACATCGTCTAACGAAACGAGACTCACACTCGCTAACGAAGACGAGACCACGACTCGCTAACGAAACAGACTCACACTCGTAACGAAAGAGACTCCCCGTAACGAAAGCAAGACTTCACATCGCTAAGAAACGAGACTCACACTCGCTAACGAAACGAGAACTCACTCGCTACCGAACGAGACTCACCGCTAACGAAACGAGACTCCACACTCGCTAACGAAACGAGACTCACACTCGGCTAACGAAACGAGACTCACACCGCTAACGAAACGAGACTCACACTCGCTAACGAAACGAGACTCAGCACTCGCTAACGAAACGGACCACACTCGCTAACGAAACGCGAGACTCACACTCGCTAACGAAACAGCAAGCGTGTCGTGAGGCAGCGCGCGGAAAGAGAAGGCGACGCGCTTCGGACCTTTCCGGAGGTAGGACCGATGCGCGGCACTGTTCGCCTCACGGCCGGTGTCACGCAGATTACAGATGCGGCTCCGCAGCTGGCGCCTAAGCCGATCAGAGCTCTATGCCCCGGCTGCGCGTCTTAAACCCGGCTGCATTGACAAAAGAAGCAATTGCCTATGTATGTGCTTTATTTGTTGGGGAAATGTCTACTAAAGAGGCAAGAGTTATGAAGAGGAATGAAAGTTTTAGTTAAAGGAAGATGTTCCACCATATAGTGTAGTTTTCCTCCACAAAAAACGTGAAAATATGTATTTAATAGTTAAATTTAGCGTTAACATTCGTTCTTGAAGAATATTATATTGTACGTATGGCTCATTTTCTCAGAAACTATTAAAGATAAAAATATTGTCATTTTTATAATAGTTTTATGTAAATATGACTGAGCTACGGTTTTATGATATCTTTTTCAAATAATTCTACTAAGTATATTAACGAATAGTTACAGAATATACTGTACCTAGAACTTTGTAACTTTTAAAGTAGCTTCTGAGATAGTCAGATATAGAGTGAATTTAACATGGGCATACAGGAGCTCAAGTGTTCTTAAAAATCTGAGAAAGCAGCAAAAAAAACAAAATACTTTCTTCTGACCGCGTCAGCTACTTCTAACCATGACGAATTATTAAAGGATGTATGCACTTCAATTAAAATAAAATAAAAGTCAGTAAGGTTGTCAAAGCAAGTGTGTGACACAAGTGGTAAAACAAATTTTATTTTGCTCGTCAAATTGTGCGCAACGCGAACTATTAGCCCATGCCTCCTTCTTTCCTACTCGGGAATAAAATGTCACTTTTACCACTCGTGAAATAAATATCTGTTTCCTACATAAAATACGTTATATATAATCAGGCACAGGTGTCTATAATAAATTTATCAAACTGCTAGGGCCTTAACAGAGTCGCTTTTGGCTATGAACATATAGTAGCCAATTCCATCCAAGTATAACGCATTTCATACCATGAACACTGTCATTGATTATATGTAACTTTTGGTTATGAACACACGGCGAATTTCGTATAACGAAGTTGCACAGGATATTTGTCCCTAATTTGCAGTCAACACATCGTGCATGGACATCAAATCTCTGGCTGGTCGCTTACTGTCCCAGTTACAATCACCAGTGCAGGATGATTTGCTTACGAATCATGTGATGCAATAGTATTCGAAGAGTATCAATTGTCAGTAACACCAAACTCGTGGCAAAACGTTTTTGAAAAATTGTGCATAACTTCATGTAAAGATACGTCTTTGAACTACAGAATTTATTGAGAAAATGTCTATCTTCAATACTGTTGTAAGAAGACGCCAAAAATATTTTGAACTTTTGAAATTTTTTAAGAGTTAGAGATTTTAACGCAAACACAGCCATACAAAAAAAATATGTTCGTGTCTAGGGATCAGACCATGTTTTCTATAGGTTTTTGTGGTCGCTAAATCCGAATTCGGTGTCCATTTTACTCCATCACATCAGGGTTTTGACGTATTCTAAAAAATATAAAAAATTAAAGAAATTTCTAACAGATGGGTCAGATCAAGTAAGTTATACGTTTTTGGGGTCGTTGAAACCAAATGTGAAGTCCATTAAACTTCATCACAGGCGCTGGTGGAGCATATTCATGTAATGTGGCATTTTATTTTATTATTTATTTAATAGGTAATTATTACAGACAAATTAGCTTACTTGATCCTATGTGGCTAGGCCGAAGGCCTTTAAGCCATTACAATACTTACATCCTTTCGCGTTCTAATCATTCGAATTCTGGTATTCACCCCAAATGGTCTCTCCATCGCATCAAAGCCGCGGAAAAGAGACCATAAGGTACGGCTCAGGAAAAAACCCCTGAAGGGGGAAAAACCTGCCGTCAGAAGCCGAATACATACTAATCTATCCGACGTTTATTTTAACTATTTATTTTCTGGCGTGGGCGTCCCGCCGTCTCCTTCCAGTGCTTGGCCTCCTCAGCACTTGAAATCAAATGTGGCATTTTATAATAAAGTAACTGATGGAGTTAGTTCGTCTTCCGTTTCTTCGGCTGTCTTCACCACTAGTTTGTCGTCTTCCGCTGTTTTCACGATACAAAAATAAATATTAAGCGAAGTTTTCAATGTCCACAGTGATGTTTTTACAAAACTATTCTTTGTTACTTACAGAAGCATTTCAGATACTTCTGTGAATTAATGTCGAAACTATCTTGTATCCGGTTGGTCTCTATTTCAGAGAAAACAAAGAATTGAAACATCGAAAAAATAATATCTTTTTCTGGACGCCTGAAACACGACACGAATTTACTTAATCTTTTCAAGGGTTAACTCATTTCTTAATCTGAAGAAGATGGTATTTGTTTGTGAATTGCAATGCGTTTTCTGTCCGGAATATCAAAGGTAAAATGCAGGCGTCGTGCCTTGTTGCAATTAATTGAGCCGGGGCAGGTAAAGGTGCGCCGTGCATTGCGTTGCTGAGTCGGCTGGAGGGGAGGATGAGGGGAGGGGAGGGGGCGGGAGAGGGGGTTGCTGTGATGCCCGGCAATCGCGTAGAGTGAGCCGACGGCGTGATCCATCACATGCTGTCAGAGTTTCGCGCCGCCTCCGTCAACTGTCGCCTGGCGCTCGTGTCGAGTGCCGGCCGGCCAGCCACACGGCGATTTTAGAAGCACTCCACATTAAACGCCCATCTTTGAAAAAAAGCAAAATCATTCCGCTGTTGATTCATCGAAACGAAAAAAAAACCTCTTGTTATTCAGATTGCAAGAGCGGTGTATTCTTTTCGTTTTGTTTCATGCATGTTGATGTTCCGTAACACACGGGCTGATTTGATAGGTATGAGTAAAATATTGGCCGCAATTCCATCGGTCATTTTTACTTCCGGACTGAGAGTTCAAATATTTACTCATATAACGTTTGTGCGGATGAGTCAGTGTGATGTCGGCAGCGTTTTTTAGTCAGAATCGACTGTTGCGATAAAGCTATAGCTTTTCACAGTATTATAGGAGGAGTGGTAACATCGAAATTGATTATTTTTCTCAACAATGTTTTTTGGAAATACGGAAGTAACGTTTTATGAAAATGAAGATATGCTGCTTAAACTTGTAAAAAATAAATGCGAATAATTTGCTGAGAAAAGTCCATAATTCTGCATAATGACTGGTAAGTTTACTGAAAGGCGTGTTTTATTTTTATTCGGTCAAAATAAGATAAAACAAGAGATATACATTTCCGATTCAATTGAACTATTTAACCCTTTGTTATATATTTTAATCGCTTATTTTTGATTCTGATTCTAAGGACAGGATTTTTGGTGAGCCTCAATTTGCTGGGTGCTGGAATTTGAGGTATATTATGGCAGAACTTTGGAAGGTTTGGTTTGTGAAGTACAGATCTAAGGATTCAGTGTTGAATTCCTTATGAAGCTGATTATTTGAAATGACCTCTGAGGTGTTCGTAATGGATTTCAGGAACTGGTTTAGGATTACGTGACGTTTAAGGATATTTGTAGTGGTGTCATTAATCCACATGAAACAGGCACAAGTGGGTCTTATTATGGATTTGTATATTGCTAAAGCAATATTATTTTGTAGTAAATTATATTATTGGTTGAAAGTAATGGAATCTTGCTTGTAATTTATTTATCTTTGATTCAATGTAATCACTTCAGTTTAATTTTGAGATCAGATACAGTCCTAAGTATTTCTTCGCTTTATGCACTGGGAGGATACCATTCTACGAAGATATATTTACCTGACTGTTCAGAAGGCGCCACGTATTAGTCATGGATGCCAATGTTTTGGTCGTCATACTGCGACCTTCCTCAAGGCGAAATTCATTTCTTTCTTTAAGAGAGTCGACCGAGTATTGACCCTCTGACTCACAGTATTGACCCTCAATCTCCAAAATTATTGATCCAGTGAACAATAATAAGCACGTAGTTGTGCCTCTCCATGGCAAACGTCTTACGCAATTAACCTTTCTTTGATCATTCCGACCACAAAAATGCAAACATATTTTACTTGATATGCTAAGCCATACATCAAAGATAGGTACTATCTCACGAGTATGTACATTAATTATTCATGGAAACAAATGTATACGTTCGGTATCTTCAAGGGACGAGGCGGCAGACAAGTTGTTTAAACTCCCACAGTTTTTATTACCAACCAATAAATCAAACAATTTGCCTTATTTTACATGGCGAGATTCAGGTCGTGTGGCCTGATATTCCACCTGTCACGCAAATTTCGGACACTCCTTCCGCCATATAGCAAAGGAAGAATGTATAACTTGGGCGAGGAAAGTAGATTATTGCACCGATGCTTTTTTAGGCGTGAGGATCTTTTACATGCAGTAACTCTACAACAAGGGACGGCCAGCTTTACATCTCTTTCTTAAGAGTTTTTCGCCCATAAAAATAACCCGGCTGGCTTTGCAGTACCCTTTTTTTTATGTAATCGCGACTTCTCTGCGATGTGCCTACGGTAGAGTAACATGTTCCGGTAGACGAACAGTGGAACGCGCAAGTCGTATTTCCCGTGCGCGAGCGGCGACAGGGTAATTTGCGGCAGGCTGCGCGCCGCGGGCGCGCCCTGGCGGCGGCGCCGCGTGACCTGCGACCCGCGCGAGCGGCCGCGCCCACTGCACCGCGCCCCCCGTGACTCACAGCCGCGGCACGAGATAGGCGCGCGCTCGCAGCACGCCGAATAGCAAGCGCACGCGCGCGTCCCATATGGCGCCCCCCCTGGTTAAAAGGTCGGATATTGGTGCTGTCGCCTGATACAGAAATCGTGAAATCAACTCACTCGAAAGGAGGAGATTAAAGTCTCGTCTCTATGCAATGTATAGAGCGTACACAGGCCTTCGAGCGAGGAAAGAAATTCAAAGTCGATTAGGGAAACCTACGTATTTCGGCAGAGCGGATCACATGTACAAAATTCAGACAAGAATTCAGAAAAAGGACGTTGGGAAATATTCGTTCACGAATCGCACTATTAGGGACTGGAACGGTTTGCCTGTGCCAGTCTTCGATCCCTTTCCTCAAAGCCTGAGCAAATTTAAAAATAAATTAGTTTCTTGAATGTTGATATGTGTGTTAGAAGACATAGTTAATTACACTGAAATTTAATAAATACATTTATATGTAATTAAGTATTATTATTATTATTATTATTATTATTATTATTATTATTATTTTATATTATGTGCAGTGCAGTGGCGTGAAGTGCAGTAACGTTGTGAAACTGAGGGAAACGAGTAAGTAAGAAAGACATTACAGCTCGCTGTATCGCAGTGCGGTGAAGTGAAGTGAAGTGTGGTGAAGTGAAGTTTGGTGAAGTGGAGTTTCTATGAAATATTGCATGGTTAAATGTTCAGGTGAATTTGTAAAGATTGTAGATTTTATATAGTTTTAAGTTCTGTAATGTTAAGTTAGTGTACTCTGCCACCAAGTTCTCACACTTCATTGCAGAATTATTAATAAATATATCTACATATTTACTCAGTGAAAAAGAACCTACTACAACGGTATATTTATTTACTTTTCAGCCTTCATAAGAAGAGAAGGTATTGTTATTGTGCGCCGACGATAGCACATTTGAAGCAGCAAAACTGTTTATTGCCGGGCCCTTGAACCCAAAGAGTGGGGTAAATTACTTTCTCTATGACATCAGAACGTGTGCATTCCTGTACGTTATCGGATTCAGTCCCACAAGCTGTGAGAGAATATTGATCTCGCACTGCTCTCGACCAATCACGTTCGTCAGAGATCTCGTCATCCAGAAGGGAAAGATCCCCTCCATCTCCCGCGATAAAAAAAATTGCACTTCGCTTACGGATCTAATCAACTTAGCTAATGACAAGCCCGGAATCGTCAATCAATCATCAATCAAGGATTAATAGAGGTTACCAGAGTACTGTAACAGGATGTTATAATAAATATTATTCTTCCATTGGATTTATGACAAGATAAATCATTTCTTTAACTTGTGGCAGATGGTATTCCCCTTCATTCGAAATTAGTAATTATATACAGTATGTTATCAACCTCTAGGGGTGGAAAATTGATTACTTTTTGCCAATAAACATTAGGTTAAATTTGTCATTCAAGGAGGTTACACATGTATTGCCTCTGAATTGGTAGACTTGGTAGGCTCTTGCTACTTCCGAACATGACGTGTGAAATACAGTGCATTATGAGTTGTGTGGCGCATTATGGGTTGCGTGTGTGCATTACACGTTGAGTGACAATTAGATGCAAATATCATATGAGTCACGTCGATACGTGAAATTTCCATCATATGTTCTTTGGGTATTCCCCTATGGTGGCTCCTGAGCAGCGTTCTAGCTTCTCGCGATGCGCGATCTTGAATATGTTTCCCGGTCAGGGTAAAAATACAGTTATAGGTTTAAAATCGTCTCTGTTTCAGTAGGTTTACGGCGTACAAATGCTCGGACAGGAGGAGTTTGATTATTACGGTGATGGCAATACTTACGTCATGTTAGCCACAAATTTCTCTTACCTGACCAGCATGAGGACTTGGCTTAGGGAGCTACCGTTAGCCAGCCGGTGAAGTCGGACAATTGACCGAAAAAGCCAATTTATCACATGTTTGTTGGTATAAAATGATCAATATTGATCCCACCAGTCACCCTGGAAATATGGAAGAATATTCTTGGACTCCTAGTCTCTCATGCTCTGAATTCCAGGTTAGGTGGCTCAGAGTATCAACTGATGTCGGTGCAATGCCTTTCGGAAAGCATTGTCTTGCCAGGCGTTACGTTTTATTTCAGCTCGTTCTGTCTTGGCCTTTGTTTGTCGTATTCTTTGTTTTTTTTCTCTTGCATTGGCGCCATTTGACATTGAAGTGTGCAAATGCCACTGGTGTTTACACAAGCATAAAAATAGAAAATAAATCCGTCTTATGCTAACCAAATGTCAAGAACGTTTATTCTCTGATTCCGTAAGGATCACGGAAATAAAACTTAATTGTTATTTAATAACTTCTGTTCTTTTCCTTTTACGACCTTACGGACTCGTAAATAACAAAAAACGTGGATAGCAGTTAAGATACCGTTTTTATCAACTTTTAAGCGTCACCGTTTAGGACGTAACATATCACAAGCATTATCACATTACGTTATTTCTCTTTACTAACATTTTATATTTTAAATAAAAATAAATCATTCCGTTTTTTTTAATTTTAGGAATGTTTCTTTCTTCCAGCATGAATGTTTCAAGTATTGATTATTGTGAAGAAAAACTCCACTATTCGTTGTTCTTTCCTTCAGAAGTCTTTGCGTTGACCTGACAAGCCTCTTCTAAACTTAAAATGGAGAGAATGATGTATGTTGAACTAACGGTGTGTTCTGCCTTCACAGGGTTCCGGCGATCTGTTCGGGTCCGATGAGATCGACGTGAGTACAGTTTGATGAACGTTGCCTTGTTCGCCACGCCTTCAAACCTCCTTGCCTTACTAACAAAAAGTGGCTGCTCTCGGAGCTTGTCTCGCTTCACTTAACAATGAAAATCGTTTAAAAATAATTTCCCGTATTAATTTTCTTTTCCCATTTCTTCTCGTGTAAAATGTTTTCAAAAAAATCGAAATAAATTCGTATGATAATCCTACAATATATTCATATAACGGGGTACACTCGCATAAATTAAAATTAAAATTCATATAATTAACCATTTTAACCAATGAATTCCAAAATTAAATATTACATGATATTCATTTACAAGTTAGTTCGGAAAGTGGAAAGATCTTGTTCCGCGTATTTTTCTACACTTGTCTTTCCAATCTTCATAGTTGAAGATTTCTCAATGTAATGTTATTTGCTATAAACTTGAAAATCAATAGATTAATATCTAACTTCTCAGTAGTTTCAGAGACTGCTTGAAACGAATTCATCGCAGCCGTTACTTGAATAGTCGCGATAGTGCGTTTGCCGACACATAATGGCGATTTCCTTCCCCCATCTTCACTAACTCAGCTCTCTTCGCAGCCCCTGCAGCGCCATCTGCTTCTGCCAAACCACGTGGTGAAAGGATAACCAATGAGGTTGCTTGTGGTAGCACTGCTGTAGCACGGTGGCGGTGGCGGTTGTGGTGGTGGTGGGCCCTGCCTGGCATGATGGGTGAATATTTGTAAATAAGAAAAGAATGTTATTTGTTATTGTGTAGTCCTTTTTTTTCAGATACTCGTTTCTACGGCAAGATATTGCATCTGACCCTAGAAGACTATTTGCAATAATTAAGACATTTTTTCTGTGTTTTCTGTAAATAAGGGAGTGTTGTAATCTCAATTTGTCTCTGTGAATACTACTAACACTTTTTTCCTAGTAATGCTTTACACTTCTTTTTGGTTAAATGTGCAGTTGTTTATTTTGCAGAATTATCAGGTGTGCAACCATCGTTCAGCAAGAATCGGCAACTATTCTGCCCATTTTGTCCTAAATTAATAGTCTCCAGTCAATTTAAATGAACTGGATGCCCTCAGATTTTGATGCAGATATTTTTATTTTGGTGTTTAGTGTAGATGAAGCTTCAATATTTTCAAAATTGTCTCACAAATAATTTCAATTTTATAATTAACCTTTCTCCTCGGATAGCGTAAGAGACGTCTCACTTTTTTAAAATAATTAATCATGATGAATAATAAATGAAATATTGAAATAATGTAAATGAAATATTGAAATAATGTAAATGAAAATCTCTGAATTTTTGAAAATTGGAATTCTTCAACTTCTTTAAGCGCCATGGAAGTTGCTTATAGCTGCGTGGGTGGTTGTATAAGGGTAACGAGACTAGCATGTTCACTCTAAAAAACTGACTTTGAATCACAACAGGGAGAAAAATGCTTCTTGGAACACTTTTACGTGTCCATAAATTAATGTTTTCAAGTGTAATATTGCAGAAGCACATTATACATCACAATCAAATAATATGAGATTATGTGCAGTCTTTATCTTAAGAACACATTATCTTAGATAATCGTGAATTACTAAAGTTCTAACTTATTTGGTCTTTACTCAAAATTCGTTGTATAAAATACTTGCTTTGTCAACTTTAAAACACTCGTAATATCTTTACAGAGTGGACATAGTAATAAATCTGAATTATTACTGCTTGATTATCAACATTTGGATCATACATTACTGGTCTTCTCACTAAGGAAGATAAACACTTCCGCTTTAGAATTATACAGACATCTGATGCAGGACAAAATTAACCTACGTATTTAGTAAGGCGAGAAAGTAAATAATTGTTATAATGCGCACAACTATCAGCTTTTTCTGTAATTGCACAACTCCGACTGATGTCTTCTATTGCCAGGAAGCGCCTGAAGTACATTTTTGTAAGATTGTGCTTAAAGCCCTGCCTCTATTTTGTTTACATATATTATATATATATATATATATATATATATATATATATATTAATAATAATCATAGCCTGATATAAAAGTAAGTATTCTCTACTCTAGAACGACTTTCGGACAGACGATGGCACAATATTTCATTTCTTAAAAGAATATGAATCATGTGTTAAAGAAAATGTTTTTTAATGCATCTCTTGATATCAGTATTACTCATACATTAAATTTTCAAAGTGTTTTTTCTGTATCGTTGCATAAAAATAATGTTGAATATGAAAACACATTCAGTTCAGTTAGATGTCCTAAGATAAGTAGAAACTATAAGCATGCCTCTCATGTAGCTAGAGAACATTCCAATTATACACTTCCTTATGATAAAAGCGAATTAACGGTTTCTTTATCAGTGTCAATTTTCTACTTGTTTAGCTTTTTATTGTTTCCGAATCGTCTATGCAGAACGAATAAATATTTTGCCTTTTAACTTTTGCCATAATTTTTTCCGCTCTATTACCTTCTACTGCATTCTATTCCTGCCCGTGATCAATTGTGTTCTTTTTCCCTCCCTCCCTCCTTCCCTTTATCTCTCTCTTTCTCTGTTTCTCTCTCTCTCTCTCTATTTTTTCTTTCTTTCTATCTCTCTCATTTTTTCCTTCTCTCTATCTCTGTCATTTTTTCTTTCTTTCTATCTCTCTCATTTTTTTTCTTTCTATCTCTCTCATTTTTTTTCTTTCTATCTCTCTCATTTTTTTCTTTCTATCTCTCTCATTTTTTCTTTCTTTCTTTCTCTTTCTCATTTTCTCTTCCTTTCTCTCTCATTTTCTCTTTCTCTCTCTCTCTCTCTCTCTCTCTCTCTCTCTCTCTCTCTCTCTCTCTCCATTTCTCTTTTCTTCATTTAAACTTTTTGTATTCTTCTTCACGTATTCCTACCATTTATCTTTTACAACCTCTCTTTTTTCGGCAATTTGCCTGCAGTAGTCATCTTTAGGGCCCGGATGTTTAAGACCTAAAAATGTTAGAAATTGTCATACACTTATGGCCAAAAGAATATGAAAATATGACCATAAATATGATTTAAAGATTTTTTGGTTGCATTTTCGAAACCTTTTTGCTGTTTAAGTAACCATTATATTGAAAATATAATTTTAAAATTTAGCACATTCACAATTCCCTTTCTCCTTGTGCGCCCCGTGAAGACTGTTCTACGTGCTAAAGTTATTTATTGAGGCGATGGACATTGACAAAAAAAACTAAAAAAACAAATTAACACTTCTCACATCCGGTACTTTCTATACTTTCTTCTTCTCTTTCTATATAGCTTACCCTCCTAATTCACATACATACACACAAAGAAAAGATAAACAACAATTAGATGCAATAATTGTAAGATAAAAATTAGGAGAAGTAAAAAAATCTCTTTGAGACGAGTGCAAGCAATTATGCGAAAATAGAATCAAAAGAGAGAGCCAAAATATGACTGTATATTACATGATATTGTAGATAAAATCACGCATAGCTCATATTTTTCATGAAAATAACACAAATAAAAAATATGACATGTCATAAACATCCGGGACCTAGTCATCTCACTTGTACCTCTGTACTTCACTAAACATCAACAAAGCTATGAGATTTTTTCGGACTGGCAAAAGACGGAGATAATGGCGCTTTAACATTTCCTGGCGCCAAGAAGGGCCAGTAGCTTATGAAATATGCAGAAACTCTGAAATGAATTTCAAAATTGCTTTATTAATTAACCTGATTAAGCTAGGTGCAGGGTGGCGTAAGTGCGTCTGGAGCCGTTTAACTACAGAAGTTAAACTAGCAAAGGGACGTACACAGCGCTGCTCCCGTTTTCATTATTTGCCTCCACGTCTCACATGTGAATTTATCCGAGATTTTTATTATTTTTTTCTCTCTTCCGTTTTCGCTTTAGGACTTATTGTCTACGTCCTCGTGTTCGTAGACACCTGAATTCTAACGTTGAAGCAGCCAGCTAAGAATGAATTGCTGACCTCTTGCTTTTATAAAAAATTGATTGCTAGCGCGTTTCCCAAAATCTTGCCGAAGCATTTCAGTCTATTGTTGTTGTAGTTATTATTATTATTATTATTATCAAAACATTCCACGTTTTAACAAGCTAACAATCTGTACAAATGTGTCACGGACACAATGGAAAATTATTACAATTTATTGGGAAAAGCAACAAGCTGTTTTCCCACATATCTCAATTGTGTAGGGTAAATTTAATATAGTTGTTTACATTGTTTGGAAATATGTATAGGAACGTATAAAATGTATTTTAAACTCATTGGTAACCATCTAAAATTCGTGAACAAATGCTTTAAACTTAGGAGTTTTACAGACAAACTTTTTCTGTCAAACTAAGGAGATAAAACTTTGTATTTTAGTTATTAGAAACAAAACTAATGGGAAAATCGCTGTGGAGCAATATTTTTAACAAAGGCAGGTTTTTTAAGACACCCGGAAGTAGTGAAATTTGTATTTGTGTTTGTGTTTGTATTTAGTCATTACATGTCCCGTAAAGAGCAATTGACCTCGACGCAGTTACATCCAAGGGTTTCTACTCTGTCACCCAACCAGGAAACTGCGATGTCTCTAATTCGCTTAACCTTTGTGAGTTCACCTAGTTCATTAACTACGAATTCGGCCAACGAATTCGAATTAACGAATTCAGCCAACAACACCGATTTCGCGGTCGTGGCCTTTTAGTAGTACCACTCCAGCATTCGCTTGGATGACCGAAGGAAACCACGAAAACCTCGGTCAGGGTGAACGGCACGGGGATAGACCCCGGGCCTCCCGAATGCGAAGTCAGCGGGCTACACCCTATGCCACTTCGCTCGGAAGAATAGAATAATCCGAAAACGCATGCGCTGTTGTAGCGCTACTAGTTTTTCGGGCACGTGCCATGCTCGTACTATCATTTCTATCTTTTGCTTCCGTACGCTGTGTCGCACAAACATTTCCGAGATTTATCTCCTTTGGTACGACGTTGACGTCACTAAGAGCTCCTGGCTGAAAACCCAGTGATCTAAATCGCGACGTTTCATTTGCACCCACGGCGTCGCTCCCGGCGAGACCTGTTGCGTTTCTGGGAATAGAAAAGGTTTAATTAGAGCGAATTGCCAATGTTCTACGCATAAAAATGCTGCTGACGTACCCCCAGAAGCTATTAACGATTTACCCAGCTACTGATTTTCATCACATACTAATTTTATCCACTTTTTCGTAACCAGGACCCGGCAGTCAGAGATTTTTTGACACAAAATCACAATACTTTCTCTTCTTACAAAATAAGTGCTAGAACGTAAATAATTGTAAATTTTTAACATTTCGAAACGACAAAAGTGAAGAACGTTTTGCTTCAAAATCTATTCTAAAAGATCAGATATTTAAAAAAAGTGAAGTATAATGTTTTGAAAAGAACTAGTCGTTTTCGCCTAATTTCTGTGTGAAATTAATGCAATTTATAATAACCACATTTTCATAAAAAAACGCTCCAAATATGTCTTAATTTTCTTTTCACAGATAGAATAATGAACGCCTAATTGAATGGCTCTGGTCGAATTTCTTTACACTCTCTGAATGTTCGAAAATGGCAAATTTAAAAATAGTTCGATGAAGTTCCTGCTGTTGTAACTAGTTTATGTTAGCAAATGCAAGTGCAAATCACCTATGCTGTAGCGATTTTCATACTTTCATTATATATTAAATTATTTACACAACAAATAATTTGAACAATTAGAGAAATTAAAAGTAAAATGTAATAATTTTCAATTAAATGCGGAGTTCCTTTTTTTAAATTAATATGATGCAAATGTTATGTCATCGTGGTGATATTTATGTAATGAATGTGTCATTGGGTAATATTTGTTTTAATAAGTAAAAGAATCTCTCATGTCAAGAGAAAGTGTATTCGAAAATAGATTGAAAATTTGATTGAATTCGTGACAGAATATGTGGATGTTGTAATTTTTTATTAGTGCAATTTTTAATGGATTAAAAATTAAATGGCTATCAATTACTTTACATTATCTCCAGTTTTAAAGTAAAATATTCTTATTGAGTTTCAACCGGCCTACTGTCTAACACTGTCTACTCTCCGAGACCTTGAACAGTAACCTTTCTAGCTGCTGCTCTCGCCCCCCGCCCCGACCTCTGGTGGCAGCTCTTTGATGACCCCTTTCCGGCTATCCGATGATCCCTAGTTTAGACCATTATTTGAAATCTTAGTCTTTTAATTCAGTCTCAGCATGTCCATTACATGGATTACTTTGCTTAAAAAATATTTAAGGCAACAAATCGTTGCCTTTAACATTTCTGTAGGAGCATCACGAACTATACGTTTCAACAGAATATATCTCAAACTAAAATGTTAATCCTGATCTGGATATCCGTGATGGACTTAGGCTGAAGGACCGTGGCTGCCTCGTAAGTAAAGGGTCATGGGTTCGAATTCCTCCCGGGGCATGTATGTTTGTGTGTGTCCGTATGAGAGTTCCACTACCTTTACCGTTACCCCAAAATTACAAAACGAATATTAATTACAGTGTTCGCCGCATATAACCTAAGTAGTATCAAAGCGGCCTTACATAAGTTTTTTTAAAAAATTAAAAATTAATATAAGGGAATATTTGTGAAAGAATGTGATGTCAAGTTTCGCTCGATTACAATGCCATGTATTTTGCGGACGAGAACGGGTTTAAAATGTCTGTAGGAGCATCACGAAAGATACATTGTGACAGAATAATAAATATCATAAACAAAAATGTTAACCCTGGTCTGGATAGCCGTGGTCGCTTAGGCTGAAGGACCGTGGCTTCCCCGTTCCTGAGGATCATGGGTTCGAATTCCGCTCGGGGCATGGATGTTTGTGTGTCCGTATGTGTTTGTGTGTTCTACTACCGTCACCGTTACCCCAAAGTTACAAAACGAATGGTAATTACAGTGTTCGCCGCATATAACCTAAGTAGTATAAAAGCGACCTTACATAAGTTTGTAAAAAATAACACATTAATATAAGGGAATATTTGTGAAAGAAAGCGATGTCAAGTTTTGCTCGATTACAAAGTCATGTATTGCGCGGACGAGAACCGGTTAAAAATGTTAAATGAAGTCGTAGGCTTCCGCGGCCAGAGTCATGTGCGTGATCTTGGCTGTCCGGGTGACGCCGCGTCGAAGGCTGTGTTGCCGACGTTTCAAACATCTTTTCGTGGCATGCCAGCCCTGAGGAAGACCACGACAAGATGGTCGAAACGTCGGCAACACACCCTTCGACGCGGCGTCATCCGGACAGCCAAGATCACGGGTAAAAATGTGTATTTTATTGAGGTCGAAACCAAAAATATGGGAGGTACAAGCCAACGAAGATGCGCGGTACAAAAAAGAGGGTTGAAGACGAGGAATGAAGCGCCGGTGTCTTAGAGAGATCGCCGGCGTCGTGCGGCCAGGGCGCGGGCCGCGGGCAGTGGGGGGGGGGGCGGAGCCACAAAGGCGGCTGATTGACCGCGACGCACGGGCGCGTGCGGGGACTGCGTGAGACCGAGCGTCCGCTGCCACGCCCCCTCGCGGAGGGCGCTTCGTCCGTCGGGGAATTTTGCTCCCTGGCCCTCGGCTTACGTGGAATAGACAAGGCTCGCCACTGCTTTGGTAATATATTGTAACGTTTCTCCGTGGTGAATTAAAACCAACTCAATTTTATTTAAACAAAGAAGGTTTATTCGTGAACAATTATACACTAAAATCTACTTGGTCTATTTAGAGATATATTGCACTTAATTATTTTTCGTTACACACGACTCCGTTCTCTTGATGATTTATTTGCACAGTTCACTTCTTACACACTATTTATTTACACTGTTCTCTTCTTCTACAGTATCAGCCAGTCCGATGCACTGTCCACGGTTCACTGCACTTGTCCCAATTCCCCTGCGCAGACCACAATTCCCCTGCGCAGACCACAATTCCTTGCGCAGACCACACTTCTCTGCGCACACCAGGGTCCACTGCACTGCTGTTTACCGCGATGCCCACTTCACAGCTCAGCTTCCACTGAAGACTTCAAACTGCTGAATGCTGTTTCCCCACTGCACCACTGCTTACCGCGATGCACACTTCACAGCACAGCTTCCACTTCGGACACACTGACGGACTGACTGCTTCTCGGCTACTCACTGACTGCTACTTCTCACTACTCACTGACGTCTTACTACTCACTTCTGGCTCGTGGCCGCCGGCAGCGGCGCATTTATACCTGTCCGGTGCTCGTCTACAGGTACCCGGCACATTCTCCGCGTTTCCCCGCGGCTCGCGAATAGTCCGGAAGCGTCTAGTTCGAGGGGAGGGAAGGGGCGCCGGCCGATGACGCAATCCACACGCAGCGAATTCGGCAGGTGATGCAATATTCGTAACAATATAGGAAAGTATTGTGATGGGGGGGGGACGGCGAAATTATGGTAGAAAAAAACTCTTATTGCCGAGCCCTGGTAACGGAAAAGTGGATAAATCTTGTCCCTAGATAAGTTAACTACTTCATGCAATATGTTGTGTAGCCAGAATTCACGTTTGGTGGGTTCTTGATATCGCAACATCATTGACCGCAAAACGTCTCTCCGTGAACCACGCTAGCAGCTAAACCGTAAACATGATTTTTCACCAATATTTATATTGCATGATCCGTCAGAACACTTTAGAAAAAACAAAAAAATCACATTGAAACAGTACAATATTGTTGATTTTTGTTAACTGAACTTTGTTCTTAAAAACCTTTCTTTAAAAAAGTTCTGACACATTTTTATGAGAAATTTTGCGTATTTTTGAAATTGCAAATTCGAATTTCCTCGCTTCTTTTGCTAGAATATTTCAAGAGACGTATAAGCATAAGTTATTTACGAAGAGATATATCAAATTAGCAGTTAGCAATTAGAGATTTAAATAATAAGTGATATAAAATGTAATTTAATTACTATTAAGTGATATAAAAAGTAATTTCATTTCTAATAAGTGATATAAAAAGTAGTTTAATTAGTTAATTAGGAATAGTTATTTATTACGTGTTAATTAATATAATCGTGCTCACGGCGTTGCCACGCAATGGGAACGCTGCGACATGGCAGTTTAAAATTCTCGGAATAACGTTTCTGGTCGGCGACTTACGGTCTATTACTAGAAAACTAGCAAGTGAAATCGCTTCAAACTCGACTAACATGCAGAAGAACGTCCGATCTCTCAATTAATATACTAAGGGTTAAAGATTAATATACCAATATACAAGGGCGTGTTGAAAGCGTAGCGCAACTGACTCTAACCACGTGATTGCCCCCGAAGCGCCCTGCTTCTCCGAGGGGAAGAACCACAGCCTTCGAAACGCCTTACTGCGCCTTTGTACACAAACGGGCCAAGTCTGCTGGCAGGCTGATCGAGAGTTAAAGTAGGAAACAACTCAGACATTTTAAAGTTAAATAAGTACTTCAAGTTTTGTACAAACCAAAACTATACAAATGAATAATGGCAGATATCCACGGAATGTGCTTCGCTTGAATTGGGTTGCACTTTTTCAAGTGATGACAGAATTTGCAATATAATATTACTTAACCAAGAATGCGAGAAAGTATATGCTGTTCTTGCTCCTCTAGTTTCAATTGCCGCGTGGAGACACTCGACACTTTGTAGCTTGAGAGCAATAACGTCAGAGTAGATAGATAAATAGATAGATAGATAGATAGATAAATAGATAGACAGATAGATAGATAGATAGATAGATAGATAAATAGATAGATAGATAAATAGACAGATAGATAGATAGATAGATAGATAGATAGATAGATAGATAGATAGATAGATAGATTTATTAAAGTTCGCTTTGAGCTAATGCTCGGTGGCAAACGTGATGACAATTAGAATTAGAATTACAAAACATTTTCAACATTTGCAATTAGGTTTGCTATTAGAATTAAGAGTCGATATCATAGTTCCAATTTATTTCTAGCTAACTTTAAATTCAGTTCTAGTTTACATAACACTTCACTACACTACACTTCACTTCACTGTATAAGGGTCATGACGATAATAATTTTAACAATGACAATATAAGAAATAATAATAACTTAAAAAATTCCCCAAAGCTAATGACGTGTTAACAATGATGATAAATTTGTCCGTAATAATATAATAATAAGAGTAATAGTAAGATTAATAATAATAGAAGTAATAATAATAAACATAGTACCTCGGTCTCAGATTTTTAGTATATCACTGATTTGTATGACGAATAATAAACTCTTGACGCAACGTCTTCTCGGTGATCACTTTCAACTACTTCTCTTGTCTCGATTTTCATCAAAGCTTTTAGGAGGCGCTTCCGTTTCCTAGAATTCGTAGAGTCTGATAGGAACCTTGCGTCAATATATCGGCAGGGTTGCCAGATTGGGTGAAATTCCGCATTTTGGGCTGGAATACGGCTCTCTCTCTCTCTCGCAAAACAAAATTTGATTTCCCGGAATACCGGCCAGTGGGCGGAAATTCATCAAAATATGTCCGGTTTTGAGTGGGTTTTCATATTATGACGAAGTTTTCGAAAAACAACCCCAACGACGTAATTTTTAGTTGTTTTTAATATACTATACATCATTTTTCATTAAACATTTGTTAATTCGTTCAAATTTACTTTGAGAAGTGAGTAATGTTAGTGTTTAGACCTCTAGTATAGGGTGTGTTTAAACTCATTACGTCTTTGTCGTGCACAATCTCAGAATATAATAGGAGTAACTATGTCACATTGTCAGTACTTGGAGTTAATTTTTTGAAAATGCCATTTAAAATTAATCATCTTTTAGTAGTGCGGTTTCACTGCCAGCATTTCACGGTGAGCCCTAGGGAATAAGCATGCAATTGTAAGCGTTTCTGTGGAAATCTTTTTAAGCGCGGATATTTAAGAGGAGTAAGGAGAGCGAAAATAAGAAACTGGGGAAAGTATTTGATCCTTCAAAGAATCCCTCCAACTAATCATGCATTTCATAGGATAACTAAATCAAAAAAAACTTTCTAGTATAATTATTTTAATGCAAAATTACATTTACTGATTGGAACGTTGAATTTTTCATATTGGACAGATTTAAGTGGATTTCCGTCCAAAGGCGAATGATTGTAGCTCATGACAACTCTGTATATCAGGAGCCGGCTCGCTTGGTCAAAGCTGCGCCCTAGCGCCATAATGAAGTACTATTCAATACGTTTAAACTATTTTGATTTCGGCAGTTTTCTGCCTCAAACATCGCAAAGTTCCAAGGATGGTTTACAATCATGCATTAGATGTTAGGCGCCAAAATTAAAAAGATGCGAATCCACAATGATAATGATAATATTAATAATCGTTATCCATTTGGTATCATTGTTTTGGGAAGAATATTGTCGATAGATCAGAACATTAATAAAAAAGAAATCAATGTTTTTCATATTATTTGTAGCGGAGATACAAAATTGTAATACCTACGTATATTCAAACTTGTATCCTATTAATATTTTACCCATCTTTTTTATACACCTTTCCATGAAACTGCTTAAAATGCAGACCGCTAAGTCAAATTATTAACATCTGCGAGAAAATACATAAAGAAAGTTGACCCTATTTCTCAAAGTATGCAGCCAAAAATTGACTCCACCATCACTAAGACTTTTCATACTTATAATTAAGCATCCACAGCGAAAAGTCTTCCTTAATATTGGCAAAATACCCAGAAAATGGTGTAGAACATTTAAACAAACACTTTAGTGCAACATTATAGTTTTAATAGGTTTAAAGTAAGACTTTAAACATGCTTTTCTTTTGCTTAAACATCCGTCTTTATTGTCGTCGGGATTTAAGTGACTATAAATTACGGAAGGATTACAGAACAGAGAATGGAAAATGTGGAATCATTCTTGCACTCGTACACTCACTGAAGCCAGAACTGCAGATTGCAACTACGGGCTTCTCCGATTAAATGTTACAAACTTCTAGATCAAGTTCAGAGGACAGTAATCACTTTCTGACAATGAACATGTAGTGGAAATTTTGTAGTATGTAAATATACGTGTAATGTTTGTCCCTGAATATTAAGCAACGTCATAAGCACAAATAATCAGCACGTCTCGCTCTATCAGTTTCAAGGAGATTTCGTAAACCTGCAAATATCACATGTATAACTTTGTTTTATGAGAATTACTGTATATTCACTGGCAAAAAGTAATCATTTTCTACCCCTCTGTATGTTCTAGACACTTGTAACATTTATTCCGAGACACACCTCCATCACGTCTGGCATACCCGTTGCTACTAGCCAAAATGGCAAGTGGTTATGTGACGTAAACGTGTCTGTAACTTATTCGCAGTTCTGGTGATCCCCAAACGTGCGTTTCTGTTAAAATATCGAGATCGATCATTTCCAGCATTATATAATTTTCTCTGTATTGCATAAATGAGCAAATAGTACACAAATGCAACAAGTATTAGAAGAAAAGGATATTCATATTACGTTTATGCATTTCCGAAAATTTACGAGTACATTTTAGTTAAATATGTTGTGGAATTAGTGAAACAATCAAGAAGAAACACATTGTAATTTTTTATATTATTTTAAGTAGTAGAAACTACACATGTTATGAGCGACTATTACAATAATTAAACCCAAGTACAAGTCAGTGAAAATATATTTTTACAAATTTGTATCCCTTTTCTTGATAACTTGATGATGGTAAAATTGCATTAAATTTTGATTTCATGTGAACGGTTGTCTCTTTCGATTGTAGATGGGCCATTCCAAAAGGATGTAATTTATTGATATGGTAGTATTGCAGTTGCTGGAGATGGGTTGTGGAAGTTTCTCAAATAGAAATTTATGAGAGAATAGTGTGTGACTTGTTCTATTTCTTCACGATTAATTGTGAGACTTGTTACTGGTTCAAAGAATTTAAATATATTTTGTGAAGATTTCTGAAATTTTGTTTTGCTATGTTTTGTGTTATTGTATATTAAATTAATGTTTAATGAATATCCTAATATCTTGAACTCACTTTCAGTTGGATTATATCGCTGCACATTTATTGTAACTCTTTTAGTTTGGAGATAGTGATATCATCATCAAATATATTTTTATGTTATGGTATCCAAGCAAAAATGATATTTTCCCCCAATTTAGATTCATTATAATTTTCATTAATTGTATGAATTTGGCTCGATAATTGAGATTTTTTCCATGTTTTTGTTGATGAAATATAAAACATATGTTGAATTACTTAATATAACATGATTTTCATATTAATTCAATTATTAGATATTTGTTTCAATGCTTTTCATACGGCTTACAAATGTGCAATTTTATGAGTACAGTTAAATTAATATTTCTTTGACAATAATTTGAATGTTATTCAATGAAACAGAATTGGTTACAATATAAATGCAAATACGCAACCCCCGAGAATTGCATTTGGTTGAAAAACGTCTATCTGAAGCTAATCTGAAGTGAGTGCAACCGCCTGCTGCAGACTACAATAGGGCGCGGGGAAGCATAGGCCAATGCAGATCGCAGGAAGTGGTGTCGTAGGAGCGCATTGCTCTGGGGCCGTTCCGCCCTGCCCCCGCTCCGCTCCGCCCCCGTGCCGCCCCCGCCCCGCCCTTGC
>BOPP01000032.1:9431196-9449057 GCA_017312745.1 Gryllus bimaculatus
TGAGGCGCAGTTCGCACGCGCCAATTGACGCGGTGCGCGTGACATCATCGGCGCCCGGGATCACGGCCGACTAACCATCAGGCCTGCGCACTTATCCAATATGGCGCGTATGTGATCGAAGGCACATGAAGGAATCCCTTGCTGCGAGCCGGGATTTCAGCGGTTAGATATTGACTTGTCGGCCACTACAGTAAGTTGACTGCGTAATCAATTACATATATACCGCATGATAATAATCGTATGAAAGTGATGATGACGGAGTAAATTTAAAAAAATAAATGAAAAATAAAAATACCATGTTAAATGTTATGGTTCCGTATACGTCAATAAAGGAATTCTAGTTAAGCCCCATATTTATGATTGATGAGTCAATAGGTGACACAATACAATCAACAAGAAACATTTCGGGAGTCATGTATGATTTTTCACAAATTAACTTTTGTATTTCTTCTTCTCTCAGAACGCACAGAAGTATCAAAGTCAATACTCGAAAAACGTTCCCCATATCCAGGTGACCTCTCAAACGCACGTGCTGGAGCAGTTCCCTAACAAACGAACCTCACGCCATCATTCTTTCCCCTTTCTTGTCCTATGCTCGCCCTTTACACACACTTCCACAAACATGCAGTATACTACCACAAATGTCAGGAAACCTGTCGGGAGCCTAGAGCTTGTCCCGGCAGGAGCGGTGCACCGCCGGTGGGAGATACCTTTCTGGGAAAACCTCGCTAGCCGCCATGGAAGTCGACGGCGAATCCCGCCCTCCAGCTAGTGACGATCACCGCCACCTAGTGACGATCACCCGAAGAAAACATTCACTATACGTACGAATCTAACGACATCACCCGGAAACACGAAATAATCAAACCCATTAACTTACATTGTAGGCTTTCACGGCCGGTTTCTTCATCATAATTAGTTTCCGGGTTTGAAGGCCGTGGTCCAACGGAGACTGGTCCAAACGTTTCGCTGGCAACTGTGGCAGGCATCATCAGTGGCGTTGCTGGCGGGGGCGAAGTGTCCTTCTTGGCAGCACCGAGTTGACTTCGCCCCCGCCAGCAACGCCAATGAAATCAAACGCATGTTCCGCCTGCAGTTGACCACGTGACCAGTGCACGCAGGCCTGTTGTATAGTGGGCACTGCTTCGTGTCCCCCCCCCTCAATGCCACTCAGTGTCAGAGCGGCCGCCGCTCGCAACTGAGTGGATTCGATCTCCGTGCGATGGATGGTTGCAATCGGGCAGCGCGGTTGGATGGACACTTGAGCTACGCTGCAGCTCAATATTAACCGCAGTATTAGCTACCCTGCAGCTCAATATTAACCTGTCTTTACAGAAGCAGAAATTTTGAAATTCTTACGAGAAATTAGCTCAAATTCCTGGACAGTTTAACAAACTTTTTAGTGCACACTTATAAAATTATTCATGTAAATATTAATTTACATAATAAATGAAAATGAATTAATTTTTTTTGTCATTCAGTTGTTCTTAATATAAACAATGTTTCTGAATATTCCATATCAGATGTAGAGCGCAGGTGATACAGCTTCAGCGAAATGACTATCAGGCACGCTCTAGGCATAAATGATAACTTAAAAAAATTAATCAACAAATTAATAGATCAAAATAATATCTTTGTCTGTGACGTAGCTTACGGAATTGCACCTCATCATTCACCAGAATATTTTCAGAAAAATCTACATTTACCCCAACGTCATGGAGAGATAACTTTCGGTCCTTAGTTGAATGACTGATAATTTTCTGCACACGTCAACTGCCGTTTCATTGTTCCTGTAAATGTAGTGCGTGTGTTATCACGGGAGATTCTTCCCCCGCTGGAGAGTTGTTCGCATGCGGAGGTTTTCCGATCCAGGTGTTTCCCTCTGCGGGGCACCGCTCCAACGAATATATCGATGAAAATTGCAAACAGCAGAATTACACGTGTCACTTTTCTCATGATTATTACCGGGAGCGCTGGCACAGGGCATTGATATCACTGCATTGCCTCTGACAGGCAGGTCGTAAATTCGAGTCCTAAGTTCGAGTCCCGATGGTGGCTGTATTTTCGACACTAGCAACATAACTAGTGCGAATTCACCCGCTGTTTTGAGGAGAATTCTAGCTTCCAGCTGCTGGGTAGTTCTCCGTGGTTTCTTGGATGAATACCAAGGGAATACCGGATCAGTTCTCTAACAAACGGGCAACAGACCACACGCAATCTTTCCTTTTTCTTAACCAGTCCTTACACTTACATCCACTTCACCACACCATACAATCCAGGAGACCAGCCAGGAGCTTAGAGTTTGTCCCGGCTGAAGCTATTCCCCGTTGGTGGGAGATATTTGGTAGAGGAAACCCCCGCCGACCGATGGATGGTTGGTGCCGGATCTCGCCATACAGCGGACTCGCCATCAAGAGGGGGGAAGATCACCGCCAGCGCCTGAGAAAGAACTGTACTACACGTACGGGACTTATCGGTTGACGCGCCCCCAAATCACTAAGAACGACCCTGTTATAATTCTTAGCCAACCTCGTATGCCTAGGTGTTTGGCTGAGTATGAAAGCTACTTGGCTACGTCAGAACTGAAATATGTGAATAAGTCTGCATCTGTCATCATGCATCGGAGCCTAAACACTCGAGAAGGAAAGGTCCCTTGTGTGGAGAGCAACCTTGGGTTAAAAAGTACCTCAAAATGGCCAAATTTCCATAAGTATTATTCCTTCTAGCAAATGTTAGGTTGCATTAAGGAGAATATAGGCATTAACTTGGTGCCTTCCACTCGTCTTTGCTTCGGTTGCAGCGTTTCTGTACTAAGAGATTTATTAATAAACAATAAACAGTCGATAAAGAAAGTCACTGCATTAATTTCTGTGGATTCATTCTAGAATATCACATGATAATAGTACTAGTATAAGCTTTAATGCTAACGGAATATTTTTTTAGCAAAACAAACATTATGTTTGTGAAAATATAGAAAACCTTATTTATCAAGTTATTGAATTTATTTTAAAAAATGAATAACGTGTCTTTTAAACGATATGTGAATTTTTGTTCGACTCGCGTTCTGTAATCATAAAGAAGCATTGCTGTGTTGATCTTGTGGACGCTCCGTGCGGCGAGGCAGTGCTGGGCTGGAGGTGTGTGCATTCGGCGCAAATTGCGGCGTGCGTGTCTTCCGCGTGACAGTCGCAGCTGCCAAATGTCGCCCTGTTGAGGGCTGGGCACTCCGCGTCTGGCTGCACAGCCTCCCTCCCCGCCCCCTCCCCCATGCAACGCGTTTCTGCCGCCGGCCGCGAGCGTCGCCTCGGGAATGTCCAAACAAAGGAAGGGCTGCACGCGCAGAATGTGGCTTTTCATGTGCGTAAACAAAGCGACGCGCTGGTGTTCGGATTTACCGCAACTGAATGCTATTTACATGAGTTCCGTGCGGAGGCAACGTGGGTGGAAGGATATCATTACGGAATCGATTTGTTAGGGAAACATATTTTCTACTCTTCCTTTCATTCTACACTTGCGGAATGCCGATTTTCGGCTGATTTCTTCCTTATATGATATTCAAATGGCATGCTCCGGATAAAAGTACTGTGACAGACTTTCCAAACGATAAAACACTACCACTCTCTAGTGGCGTTTTGTACGTGACGTGAAGTTGCAAGCAGTATTTCACTATACGTTTGTTTTATTTGTGTTTTTACACACACTTACATGCACAAACACACATGTCGGGAGATCAGTCGGGAGCTTAGAGCTTGTTCCGGCTGGGGCGCTGCCTCGCTGTTGGGAGATACCTGATTGAGGGAAACCCGGTTAGCCGACAGTAGGACGGCGCCGGATCTCACCATCCAGTGGGGAAAGATCACCGCCAGCTCACGAGAAAAACACGTGAACTACATTAACGGGACTAATCATCTTAGCAGTTTACACACCTCACCTCACCAATCAATCAATTAATCATTGGTATCCTACACAAATACAATAACAGTGTGAGAAAATAGTAGGAAGGAAAGTGACAGCCCTGCCCCCAGGAAAACAGCACATTCTCTCCCTTCACTCGCGCAAGAATTATCCGCGATGCGCCCCGGAAGCCGTAGCGAATTCGGGCGCTGCGTTTCGGAGCGCGTGCGGCCGCGCAGGGCGGGGCGGGGCGGGGCGGAGCGAGACGAGACGAGGAGAGGCGCGCGGGTTGCATACCGAACAGGCGTCGGCGGCTGCGGCGGCTGCCGGGGCGGAGTTGTAACGCAGATTGCGCCGGCGGTGAGCGCGGGTTCGATCGCCGCGCGCGCAATTTCATGAACCATCGCGCGCGCTCGTGACCTCTGCAGCCTCCGCGACCCCGGCGCGTCGGCGCGCCTCGCGGCACGCGGCGAAATGTACCCGAACACGGCAGGGCTAGTTCGCTTACAATTTCGTTTTTACTTTCCCGTATTCGTACGTATACGACCGGAGTAATGTTTGTAGTAGAGGGATAGTTATGTAATGCTGCGGGAAATCGATTTCGAGATTTCGACGGAAATACAAGTTTTGAAGTCCCGATACCGGGAAAAGGTGTTGATTTTTTCCAAAACCCCGTGTGTCTCCGTGTGTCTATCTGTGTATCTGTCTAGTGTCTGTAAACACCATGCGTGAGATTTTTTCCAAATTGTCTAAAACCCTGTCTATCTGGCGGCTCGAGATGAAACTTTGAGATTTTGGAAACCATTCTTTAAAATATGGGGGTACTTTACATGAAGCCCTCCGAACATTTTCAAACTTTTCACAAAAACTGCTCCACATTGTTTTCGTAAATTTCTTGTAAGAATAGAGTAATATACACTTATAAAAGTAGCATAGGTACTGTTTTCACGGTTAACTGTGAAAATTTCAAAAGTAATAATTTCTTTCGGTGTCTTCCAAGAACTAGAAAATTTAAAATAGAGATTGTACAACTTGTTCTCCAGATTGAGTTGTTTCATCAAGGTCAGATACACTTTTTTTGAAAATTTTAGTATTTTTCCCGCAATAATGCGTGAAATATGTGCAGTTTTAAATTTAAGTAAAATAGATTTTATATTATATACTTAGTAAAAAAGTAAAAATAAGTTGTTTTTTTCACAAATACGGCTCCATATTTTTTCTTCAAACTTTTTATTAATTTTTTTATAAGATGACATAAACGTAGTATAGAGTAATGTTCATGGTTATTTGTTTTCATACAGTGGTGCAATGTGCATAATTAAAAAAATATTTTTTAATTGACTACAGAAAGAATATACAAAAGTGTGTTTTGTAAATTACTTTGAAGGGAAAATTGAATACGTTTTGCTGATAAAAGCAACGTTGGTTAAAGTTTCAATTCTTACTTTCGGTCACTGAACAAATTACTGAAATAGTGAATCTTATATTTTCTTGCGATCACTTGATAGAGTGTTAGCCTCTTTGTCAGTGATGGGTATTGGTTCACGTACGGTCATTTAATTATGTTTATACGTTAGCTTTATATTATATTGTTTGGGGGTGATTTAGGTAGGTACATTTTCAAAATTGCGTATTGTGTAACATCACATTAAAATGTGATTTGTTGTATTTGTGTATTAAAATATTATTCTTTTAATTCACTACTAAAGATGGTATGAGTCGGTTGAATATTTGTTATTTTTTAATATCCTCAGGCTAACATGACTGCTTTACAGGGATTGTTTTAATGCAAATAACAACTGAAATCGCAAACATACAAAAGCAAATAACTGACAGCAATAATACATTTCAAACATTCATAAATTACAGTCATTCTTTATATAAATAGAAATAACGGAAGCTCAGGGTCAGAAAATTGAATTAAATATTTGTCATATGGAAATAAATTTCTGATTCGGGATGTTTATGTTTATGAACATCACGAATGTAAATGTAATGGATATGTAAAAGAGGAGTGTGTATGTTTGATCATTATTTGACGTATTGTTTCTGTTCTTAATTCTGAGTATAATTGAGTACTTCTAACGAACCAAGGGGGCATATACAGTCATACAGAATTTTATTTTGGAAGGATTGTATTTCCTTCATACAGTATGTATATCAGAAGTGTTGTACCGCATAGGGCATGCATGCATTATAATATAAAATCTAATCCAGGTTTCAACGAGATACCTAGGGCGAAGATGTAAGGATTGTCGGTGCCTCTACAATACATTGCATAAGATGTGAGCTATTCCAAATAAAGTAATATGATGCTCTTCTTAGTCTTTTGAATGATCTGTGAGTTTATCCCCGTTCTTACACAACTTTTGCGAAACCAAATTCCAGTACTCTGATAACTATCAGGATGACCTCTACTTTTACCCCCCACATTCGGCTTTCCTCGTTTTCCAAACTCTTTTTTTAAACGTTTCTCTTCTTCCTTGGTTACGACTTGCCGAATCCAATCATCATCCATCATCCAATCAATCCATCAAACTCATTATTATTATTATTATTATTATTATTATTATTATTATTGTTATTATTATTATTATTATTATTGTTTGTTTTGCGAATCGGGCATCATGGGTCCACCTGATACGTGCATCTCACCAGAGCTCAGACTTGATGATTGGAGTAGGTGCACTTTTCTATGGGCCCATGCCAAACTGCAACAAAGGCAACACCATCTACATATATCAGTTTAGGAGGGATTAGTTTAATTCCTGTGGCATTATCACTAAAATCGCTGTGCGAAAACACGAAAAACCACGTTTTGGGAATTTTTTTTGAATCTTCTGGCCGAATTCGAAAACAAATTCTCCATTAGGAGGCCGAGACGCGTCGAATGCCACCTCACACGTTTCGATTGATGCAAGTGAAGTGGTAGAGCCGCGAGTGACGGAACAGCACAAACGCACATCAGCACACTCGGAGTTTTACTCAAATACTGTATAGGGATTTTATATGTTATGAGTTATTTCGGACGAGTAATTTTCTCTTTTGAGGTACTTTTTACAAAGAGGTCATATGACCAAACCAGTAATCCAAGTGTAAAGGCATTCTTTTAAACGCTCTCTATCGATCATGTTACAACAATATAATTAACATTCGCTTTCACAACTTCGTTGTAGAGTCTCTTGCAGGTATCCTTCATACCTCCTAATGACATTACAATCACATGATTCTGTTTTTGTTTATATTGCATATAAATGAAAAATTCTAAAAGAGTTTGGAGTACAATTTTGTACTGTCTAATGGCTGTACACTACAGCGCTCTATAAAAAATTATCATGTATCATGAACCCTTGTGCTATGCATGTACATGAATTGAGATTGTAAAAAATATATTATAAGATATAATAGAATTGTAGAGCAAAGCGACAATGCTGAGAAATAGTACTTTTTCGTTCTTGTTTCCTTTTCTTTAACATCGTATATACATTCATCTAAATTCGTTTGCATTGTGTCTCAATTTTAATGTGATCTAATATTACAACAGAATAATTTTCCAGTGGTTCAACATTCGACTATAGTGAAACTCCATTGCAGTTCTGTATCAAACACAAGCTATAAGCGATTTTATAAATAAAACCTTTTTTGTCATTACCTCACATGTTTCATATAATTTTAGTGCCACTTTTGTATTCACCGCAACATTCCATTTATTGCCTCTTCGTGTGTATTGCATTCTATATGTTGTCATTAGACTTTTTTGAATTAGTTGCTGTATTTTAGCGGAGTTCAAACCAATATAGCTAGAATAATTGGAGTTTTATCAATACAAAATTCCTGCGAAACGATTAAAAAGTAACTAGATTCGAAAAGATGTTTAAACACTTAGTAACTACTAATTAGTAATATTTTCAATTAGTTATGTACGGTCAATTAACTTGCTTCTCTTCGGTTTATCCAGTCTTCGTGTCGGCTTCAATCTTTGGCCTTCGTGTTAGCATAAAACGACCTTCAAATTGTTCAAAGCTTAATATTCTAATACATATTTTCCTTAAGAAATGCCTTTATAATAAATAATTTGCTTGGTTTAAAACTTCTTCTAAAGAATTCAGAGTCAAAGCATAGTATTTTTGGGAAGTTATAGTAAGATTGATCAAATGTCCGGGTCTATCTTTGTGTATCTGCGAGAGAGGTATTCGAAATATTTTTACACACTCAAAACTACGCTCATTTTTCTACTATTATTTGGCCATATATTTTTCAATAATTCTCTCAACACCTGATGGTCGTATTGACAATTGAAACTGCAACGTTTGAGAGAGAGAAATTAAAATACATTCAATTCTGATCAAATGATGTGAAATAATGAATGTTTGTTATTATTAGTATTATTGTGATTAGGGAACGTATTTTCATGTAAATACCTATTTTTACAGGACCAAGATTCAATGCTTTTTAGAGTTTACACGACATTCTGAATGCAGTAGAACCATTTTTATTTTTCATATTTTGGCAAAATTACGTATTTTAACATATTTTATTTATTGAAACATATTTCTTGCAAACTTTGTTACGTTTTAATACATGTATTTATACATTGAAACGGGACATTTCAAACATTTATGCAATATATAGAAACGGAATTATCTTTCTTGCAAAGCATTGTAACTATGACTATCGGACCTTCACTATGAGTCAAACTGATCTCACCTCCCCTTCATGCTTCTTGGAAACGACATACTCGGGATCAGGAATGAGCGGATGTTTATGAAGCAGAAGTAATTTCAAGCATCTACTTTCTCATGTTTCATATGGTCTATGCGTAACTCTGTCAAAAACTAACAAATATATTTTTTTCTAGATACAATGGTTCTATTGAGATTGGGGTGGGTTACATTCCCTTTATCTTCCTCCAAAATCCATCTCTGTCTATTCGGTACTGCTTTTCAGTTGATTGAAATTTAATTGAAAACATTGTGTACACTATTTCGTATTTTATACTAACGTATTTTATGTTTTGAATATAACTCTTGTCTGTAGTGAACAATTACATCCGTAAAGATAGAAATTTCTTTCAGAGGCTCTGAATTCATTTTAGGGCCTTCTCAGTGACGTTCTTTACTCGAAAATGCTATTAAGTAATAATTTTAAACACATTTCAACATTTATACACATTGGAACACCCAGATAATGAATTTTATTTTACATAATTTATATTTTTCCCACATATTTTGCAATGTATATGCACGTAGTTTGCTTTTTATACTGCACTGCATCCGGAATTACGTTTATTGCTTATTCTTCTCGAACGCGTATCCTTTCCAAACAAAACATTTAACAAAGTTCTCGCCTACGGTTACGTTTTTGCTGTCATTTCTTCGCTCCACATATCGAAGTGTTATCTCCTGGGTGTCCTTCTGTGGTTGAGTTGAAAGCCGAAGTCAACTTGAGAGCACAACTGTTGCCACCCACGCGTATAAACACATGAGCACCTCCGTAAGTCAAAGCCCGTCCGGTGATTACGTAGCCGGCGCCCGCATCTACACGTGCTCCAGTGTTACGGCCTTACGTCAGGCTTATCACAGCTACAGAAACTGAGACGATTTTATAGGAAATCTACTACTCTATTTTTGTCCCGACCGCGAATCGAACCCGGTAACGCACAACGGGAAGCTAATACGCTGATCATGAACGACCATAGATTTTTATTTCATTTATATTATGTATAAATTCGTATTTTAGAGTTTTCAGTTTTCCAAAGATGCAAGATCAAGAAATTTCTTACACATTAAAAACAAGTAACCCAAACGTGAAGGGCTTTGAATGAGTAGAAATAAATCAGAAAACGTATTGCAAATGATACGCTATGAAGTGGTTCAGTGTTATAATAAAACTTTTAAATTCATCTGTTATGATGTATTTATGAACTCACTATGTTAAGGTTAAGTTCACTAGTATTTTACTTGTCATGCGAATGCCCGGAGTCCTAATAGGGCACATGACTGAGTGGTGGGCCTTGTGTGCGCAGGTGGACCAGGAGAGCGGGGAATCCCCGCTGCCGCCCGGCGCCATGGAGGGCAGCGGCCGGGGCGACCCGGGGATGCCGCCCTTCCCGCCCCCGCCGCCCGGCCCCGACGGCGGTGAGTGCTCGCCCACGCGCCCGCCAACGCCACCGGCACGCTGGCCGAGCGCCGCGCCCACACAGGAAGGAACGAAATGAGCTTACCAGCAGCCTCTCGGCACACTAGCTCAAAGCCCCACCCACCCAAGAAGGAAGGAAATGAGCCTACCAACACCTACCGACACCACAACGAAAAAAAGAATCGTTGGTGTATACCAGATCCATGATACTGTAATACGTTTCCTTCGTACAGTTTTATGGATCTGGTATACTCCAACGGTTCTTTTTTTTCGGTGATACCAGCAGCTTCATCACACTAACCAAAAGCCCCACCCACACAAGAAGGAAAGAAATGAGCCTTCAACGCCTACCAACACTACACCGAAAAAAAGAACCGTTGGAGTATACCAGATCCATGATACTGTAATAAGTTTGCTTGTTACAATATCATGGACGTGGTATACTCCAACGGCTCTTTTTTTCGGTGTACCAGCAGCTTCATCACACTAACCAAAAGCCCCACCAACACTTGAAGGAACGAAATGAGCCTTCATCGCCTACCAACACTTTCAGCAGTCTCTCAGAGCACTAGCCTAAAGCCCCGCCCACACAAGACACGAAATGACCGTACAAACCTGCCAACACTTGCCAACACTTGCCAACACTTGCCAACACTTGTCAACACTTGCCAACACTTGCCAACACTTGCCAACACCTGACAACACCTGACAACACCTGACAACACCTGACAACACCTGACAACACCTGACAACACCTGACAACACCTACAAATACTTACTAACAGCTTTCAACACCACCAGCAGCCTTACACCACATCACACTAGCCGAAAGCCCCGACTACGCAAGGAGAAACAAGATGAACCTACAACACCTATCAACACTTCCAGCTGCCTCTCAGCGCACTAGCCGAAAGCCTCGCCCACACAAGAAGGATCAAGATGAACCTACAATTCCTACCAACACAACCAACAGCCTCTCAGCACTCTAGTGAAATGCCCCGTTCTCATAAGAAGGCATAAAATGAGCCTACATCGCCTACCAACACCTATCAACACCTATCAACACCTATCAATACATATCAACGCCTATCAACACCTATGAACACCTACCAACACCTACCAACACCTACCAACATCTACCAACATCTATCAACACCTACCAACACCTACCAACACCTACCAACACCTACCAACACCTACCAACACCTACCAACACCTACCAACAGCTACCAACATCTATTAACCCGTCCCCAGCACCTACCAACCCGTCCCCAACAGTCTCCCAACTGCTGCCACACACAGCGAGACAACTCTCTCAATAAGAATATTAAGTTTACAGAGATGACTTCCATTATTTCTTCATTGTAAGAGAGAGACTGTGTCATTTTGTAGCAGCACTGGTTAATTTTTATTTATAACCAATTTCTGTCACGTTCAGTGTCGTGAAGCCCATTCTTGTTGCAGAGTTCTCGTTGCGGGGACCTAAGGGAGAGAAGGGTGAGAAGGGCGAACGGGGCCCCAAGGTAAGTGGCGCCAATTATTCTTTGACTCGATTGCACAGCCACACAAAAAAAAATGTTCGGGTCTGGGAATCAGACCATGTTTTCGATATATTTTTGGAGTCGCTAAAATTGGATCTGATTTCAAGTTAACTTCATCACATCAGGTATTTTAATACAGTTATAATAATTTTAATGTTATATGATAGAGAAGGTGGCATTGGCCCCTGACGGGACAACACTCATCACGTTGTACGGCAAATTGCCTATATCGTTGGCGCGAGATCACTAGCCTTCTTTCCAAGCAGACACGGATTTGTATGTTTTCAGATAATGTGCAAAATCTGATGTAATGAAGTTCAATGGACTTCAGTTTCGGTTTCAGCTATCCCAATAACATACAGGTAACATGGTCTGACCCTCGGTTAGAAATATCTTTAACTTTGTATATTTTTTTCATTTTAAATAAAAAATCTGGAGTAATGGAGTAAAAGGGACACCGGATTTCGATTTATCGACTCGAAAAGCATATAGAAAACATGGTCTGATCCACAGACACGAATCCAATATTTTTTGTGTAGCTGTGTTATTCGTTTACTAGATTCTATCACACAAATTTCTTTTTATTTCCCCGTTGAGATATGTTGTATGACTACAATATTTGTGTTGTTATGCAGTGGGGATGAATAAAAAAATTCTAAAAACTAGTCAGATTTTAATATTTCAAAAAGTATATATCACTAGCTTAGAAATGAACATTTTTCTACAAAATTGCTTATTTTACAGAAAATGTTGAACTCTTTAATTAGAAAGCATTTATAACATGAAGACAGTTCCATTTCACCTTCACTACAGTAATTTATGACACGAGTGCTAAAAGTGGTATTTTATGTTTCGAGTAGGAAATTGGCTCACTACCAATAGATCGAGTACCGGAATCCTACGAACAAAATAAAATCCATTTTACCACTTGTGTCATATACTATCTTTTAGACACCCTTACTGACTTCATGCTCAAAAAATACCCTTTTCACTACGGGCTGTCTAAAAGAGTATTACAATACTTTCACTGTTACTTGATAAGGTTGCTCTATCCGCAGGTTTATAGAGAATGAATTCACAAAGTCTAAACTTCCATCCAAAAACTATAAAATGTTTCACATGGTCTTTGAAGTGTGTGATGTTTCCCTTACTACTACGCATACTTACTTCTTCTTCTTCAACTGTTTCTACCCCTTAGAGTTTGCCGTTTTCGATTTCCATAATTCTCGGTCCTCCCATTGACCCTCTTCCAATCCTTTTTCCTCCATTACCTCCTGTATATGGCTTCTTTCAGGTATCCAATTTACAATTTGTTTTGGCCATCTCTCATTTCGCAAATGAAAGATACTTACTTCTTCGGTTGCATTTATTCAATTTTTCTATAAACACACATTACAAAAACAATTTGAGTTTTCTTTGTTTTAATAATATAATTTTTGTTACATACGTCTTTGCAAAATTTTATAATAAATGCAAATGAAGAACACGTAGTAACATGTGAAACAACGTGCTCACCTGAAACATGTGTGAACATGTGAATCATAATACTTGTAATAAAATAACGTTCATGCTAGACTTTGTGAACTGATTGTCTACAAATCTGAGGATACAACAGTATTTTCTAGTGAGTTTAAGATAATGAAAACATGGTTGGTTTCGACTATCAACAATCATTTTCACTGTTCCTTTTTATTTTTGTGTTATTTTTTACCTGTAATATCATTACTTTCACGTTTTTATGTGCAATAATGATCTCTTAATGACCTCTTGATAATCTCATAATCAACTTAATGGAAAATAATTAATTTTTAAAAATTGATAAAATATTTCTTTAATTTATACTTCATATAGTTGAGATTTTTCATATTTTTAAAGTTAATTTAATTATACTTTTGCTAGTGCTCTAAAAATGTAGAAAGTTATCACACATCATCTACAAGCATTCCCCCACACCCTGAAAACAGTGAAAATGATATAATTGAAGTATCTAGGGAAGTTGCGGTAGGAATTAGAATGTGTCCTAACTATTTTTTGTTTGCCCGGCGCTGAGCTTGCGTGCGCGTGTGTCGACAGGGGTCGCCCGGCGAGGCGATGCGCGGGCCCCCCGGTCCCCCGGGCCCCCCAGGGCCGCCGGGGCCCCCCTTCTCCAGCAGCAGCGACCGCAGCGCCGACCGCGGCTACGAGTTCGGCTCCGGCGAGGGCCTGGTGAGTTTACCGCACGCGCCGCCACCTCCTCCCGCGCACTGCGATCGCTCGGGACGGACAATAGACACGCTACGCCAATGCAGCCATTAACGTACATTTGAGCTCAAGTTGCGGAAGGCCATGTATATTTAATCGCGAGAACGTTTGTGCTGACTTACTTCATCTCTGATCTATTTTGTCAATAAAAAAAAATAGAACATCAGAAACTGACTGCGCGCAAACTGTAAACTCCGGCTAACGGAAGGCTGGATCTCTGTTCCACTGAGTTTTTTTTAAATAACTTTATGGGGAAATTCTACACGCTGTAACTGTCCAAAAGCAGGAGTGGATGAAGAGCTCATTACGATGTGTCCCGTATGTAACATTGCACCGAAATGCCCGTTCGAGCGCCATTGAAGTCGTGTAGAAAAAAACGGAGCACTCAAATAAAAAAGGAAAAAGGGGGAAAATGGGTTGTGATCCTACCCGCCGCGACGCGTGGAAGGTCAGCAGTCGTGTCACATGGTCTGGGGGGGGGGAGGTTCCCCTTCCCCCGGCCCCATTCCACCGAGTGGGGGAGGGGTCGGCACTATAATTACCGTGCGTGTTAACACGGTATTATAATGAGCAGGGCAATAACAAATGCCGGTGCCGAGGCGCGTCGGTGGCAGCGCCGCGGGCGCGATCTGGTGACAAGGCCCGGTATTGCGTCCGCCAGCGCCCCGCCCAGCGCCGCGCCGCGGCGTCGGGGCGAACAGCGCCACTGTGTGGCGCTCGCTGCGGAATGTTTATGCAAAAGTAATTCGTTCAAACACGACCTCGCCTCTTGGGCGCGCCGTAGCCGATTTAGTTCGTTTCCAAACGACTGCGTACAGCTTTTCAGTGCGCGCTTAACGATACTCGCGGATGCGTTCAGGAAATTTGGTCAATTACTCGTACTGATGTTTGTGCAAATAAAAAAAAGCAACTGAATACAATGGCAAAACTTCACAAAGGTTAATCTCTACGCAAATATAGTTGGAAAAACTCTGCAGATTTTAACAAAATTAGAGACAAAATACGGCGAAAAGAGGTATTAAAATAGACTTTTTTAGTTAATTTCAGAAACAGACCCACGTTTATGAAAGCGTTGACGTACGGGTGTCTTGTAATAAATGTTAAAAAGTTCTACGGTATAGAGAGTTTTCGAAAAATGATCACGTTTTGCCAATGAAGATATACTAAGAAGTCGTTATGTGAAGTATTCATGATTGTAAGGCAACTATTTATGTACAAGTGTTCGGCAGATCACCTAGCGAACTAGTGAAGGTGATTTTATGTACATGCCGCAGGTTTCTAAATGCGGGTTTGCATAACAAATAGGAAAAGCTCCGTAATGTAATATTTTTCATCATATGAGGCGTTCGGAGTACTTGAGAATCAAGGCGCATTAGCAAACGTTTTAGAAAAACCGGCGTTAAGTTTTTACGCAACATTTAATGTAATTTGATTTAATTTAATTAGTGTAAGAACAGTGAAAAATTGACTGTGACGTATGGGGAAAAGTAGCATCTGCCCACGTTTCAGGGAAACTCTTACACGTTCAGGCGTTTATAAGCGTTTTTGTTTTCAAGTTTAGGAATCAATCTTTTAAGCCCGAAAAAAAGAGTTTCAGATGGAGACTTTAAATACGAAATATGTACAAAATGACCAAAACTGGACTTGATCCCCATGAGCACTGTACACCTCATATATTCATCGACCAAAACGTCATTTTCTACCATCTACATTCCATAGAATGTTGCAATATTTACTCCGAGACACTCTGCATGTAGTAAGTGCCACGAGAAGTTTTCTACCGGCATATCCGGCGTTGCTGGCCGCGTCGTCCGCCGGGGAGTTTGCGCTGTCGGCCGCCGGGGGCGCGGTCCCGCACCCGTCAAGCTGCGAAATGTTAAGCGCTGTTCGACGACACTTGGAACACGGGACGCGGCACGGCGCGGCTCGGCTCGAAGCGAGGACGTGATATTGCGTCGCTCGAGCTTTATTTTAATCTTCTTTACGACGCGTGCGCGCTAATTAATTCTCGCCCTCATTACCATTCGTTGTCGAGAATGCCTGGCACTTCTGTCGCCCGGAGCCGAACCTGACTCCTCGTGTGGCGGAGCTACCCGCGAGGAGATTAAGTTAATTCATATTTTTACATCAAAAAATGGTCCGTTTCGGTATGTTTTGTTTGGTGATTTGCTGTGACTTCGAGGTAATTTTAGTTACGTCGTAATTGGGATATTTGAACACAAATTAATTGCGAGCTCTTTCAGTAGTTTGCCGAAACGTAAACGCCATTTCATGGTATCATTAGCACATTTTACAACCAACAACTATGTGCCAATTTCTAATGATGCTATTGTTAGGGATAGGGCTAAATATTGAATGGCTGATTCACGTTCCATAATTGGAAAAAATATCCAATGCATTTTCTTATTTTTCCTTTTGCGAAGCATTTATGACATTAGACATATTTTGATATTGTTGATAAATAACATTTGTTTGAGCAATTATATCAAGACAAAACTAATTGTACAAAACTTCAATAAAACTTTAAACAACTTGAACAAAAACGTCAATTTTTTTAGAAGCTGCATGAAAAACTTTTTCATCGAGACCGTAATTTAGTCTAAGCATTCGGAATAGAACGTTTTATTATTACTTATATCATAAACATTCTTATTTCGCAAACGAAATAAAATAGTGCATTGTTGATGTCTTTATTAGAACAGTAGAACAGTCAGCACAAACCTTCCATAAATCGTATCACTTATTCTTCTAATGGAAAGTATTCTTACCGTTCCAACAAATTGCTTAAATCTTGAGGAATTTTAACAATGGCCATTTACTTTTGTATATAATGTTCGATTTTATCCGACAAAATATATTACAAAACCTGTTTTGAAATCTATTGGCGTCCGTGTCAGAGTTGTGCGATTCCACCGTTCCAATCACCGAGATTCCCCCCTCAGCTCGTGATGACGAAATTTATCGAAACATCGATATTTCGATATATCAACAAAAAGTTTTCAATGTCGATTTCCTTCAACAAAAACCTCGATGTTTGAAATATGATAAAATATGGTATTTTTCCACCGTGTTTCTATTTTTAAATAGAGTTTAAAATGAAATACCGGTATACTTTAATGTTTGATCGCATGTAAGTAATATGTTAATAATAATGTTTATTGAATGTAAAGAAGGAAATAAAAGTAAAGGATATCGTGTTTTGCTATTATCCCATTGGTTCACTTTCAATTATACATCCTCGGAGTAAAACACTCTGTATGTAACATACAAATGCGTGGATAATCGTTTAATGAATATTCTGCCTTAAGTCACTTTGACATCTAAATTTTCTAATCCATATTCTATGTCGACAAATATCAAAGTTCAGTTTAACATATTACCACGTACAAAATCATCAATAAACTCTTTTTTTTTTTTTTTTTTTTTGAAAATATCGATGTTTTTGGAAAAATATATTGATCTGGAAAACAACATAGAAAATGAAAGAAAAAAAACGATATAAATATATCGATATTTCTGGTGGAAAATATCGATGTTTTTTGTCATCCCCACCCTGAGCGCTCTGCTCACCACCATCTTCTGTTTCACGCTGCGCGCAGAGCTCGTATAGGCACCAGGTAACGTATGACGACCGTCTCCGACACATCGGAGGGAGCGGTTGGCAACTCCGCCTCCGCCACCGCGTACATCGCCCGCCGCCACGTATAAGCGGCGACGCCGACGGATGGCGCCCCAGAGTCGATGTGTATACTTCGATTCTTCTATCGTGGCCGATGACATTAGATCATTGTTGCTCCTCCTGCTTCATAAAACGAATCTTCTTTTTTAATTAATTCGCGAACGTCCTTCTCAGCGGGTCCTTTTTAAAAACGTGCTTACCACTGTTAAAAAGATAATACACTTTTTGATAAATCGTATAAGATTCATTTTATGAGGTGGGAGGTGTAAGAATGACCTATGTCATCGGCCACTATAGAATAATCGCAGTACAATGCTCAATAATTCACAAGGCACTCGCCCAAGAGGGTATGGGCTGTGGCGGCGGCG